>PQVD01001351.1:51400-62016 GCA_003012265.1 Setaria equina
ATTTTTTTTTCAATAAATTTTGTCAAACATTTCTTGAATTGAGCATCAAAGTTTGTATATGTATACATGTTTTTGCGATAAAATCAGTTTATTCGATAAAATAAAAACTTTGTAACAATGGCGATGATAACAATGATAGCGTATAATGATAAATGATAAATACTCTCGACAGACGCAACTGTTCTAAGTGATCTGGATAAAGCACCTGTGCATTCCGTCTCAGACTTAAACATACCTGATTTCTGGTCACTGATGCAAATAATGTTATTTCCTCTGATGATTTTAACATCTCATATATCAGTTATTCTCAAATTCTTGGATTCCTATCTTGTGATTGAAATTGTATAGATAAGCTTTTTACATTTTCTCTCATCTGTTAAAAGTTGAATGATAAGAAAAAGTATCCTTGTTACTTCGTTGTATTCAAATTTTAAATCTTTTTACTGTAGTCTTTATTGCTGCGACAAATTCTTAAATTGAATCAGTTGATCTATTTTCTATCGTTTTTAAAAGCCTCATTGACGTAAGCTTAAGATAGCACAATGTTTATCTATCAAGAAGTTAAGTAAATCTTTTTGAAACAAATGATGAATTGAGTTTTGAGCCTTGTCACTCCTTCCTTTTCATTCATTTTTTCCAGTTCAATTAATAGTTTTCAATTTTTAAATTTTAATAGATGTAGCAAGTGTCGAAAGCCCTTTATGATATTTTTGCAAATTATGTAGGGTACCAAAGTATGGCTACATAGTCTGTAAACAGCCTTAAAAAAATCTAAAACAGTTTAATTTTGCATTAATTTATTTATTTTCGAATCACAATATTTGATAATATTCTTAATTCAATAAGACATCATCCTTTAAGTTCTAACGCTAATTGTTTTGATAATAGCATGAACCACTGTTTTTCTGTTATGATGAATGGTCTCATCAGGGAATCATTTTAATTTTCTATTTTTCNNATGACAGAAAAAAAAAAAAGGAAAATTTTTTAAACAATTTAGGAGCAAATGCATTTTGTGCATGGAAAGTACGCTCCTGATAAGATGTATTTTCGAATGATAAGGTATATTTTTCTTTTTTTTATTTTTTTATTTTTTTTTTTTTCAATATCGAAGACAGAAATTTCTTCATTTTAATTTTCTATTTTTCTTTTAGAATTATCAAATTGCCTTTTACATTTTCGAGCTTTTCTCACAATTCCTCATAATTCATACGACGAAATTTTCGAATTATTTATAATGAATCATCTGACGTATTAGATAAAAGTAATAAACTGATATCATTGTTGCTTATATTAGTGATAAGTTGAACAGCAGTTTTGGCAACTTTTTCTATATTTCTTCTTTTTCTTTTTTTTTTTTTTGAAGGAAAATTTAAATTATTTTATCCGGCTTTAAAATCAAAATGTCAATTATATGTCTAAGTAATTTTTTTTCTGTTTGATGACAAAGGTAATATTGTCTGAATTTAACACTGGTGAAACAGTTGTTCGAAGTACTGACCTCCTCAAAATTATTTGATTTCTATTTCTTTTGGTACAGTAGTTTTTGTTTTTTAGGAAGTGTAAAAATTCCATCTCGAATTTCCACTTCAGATTTTATTATAGGAATAATTTTTAAATATCTTGACAAATAAGTTTAACCAAATAGTCTAATTATTATTAAGCTAACAGAAAAAAGTCGTTTAATTATCACCAAATGTAGTTCGAATAAATCGCATTTTTAACGTTATTGCGTTTTAAATTTCTAATTATTGCCTCCTTAAAGCTTAATATTATGTATCATTATTATTGACATGAATGATGTGGACATCATTCATCGTTTTTGATGAATTTTTGAAGCACGAGGAATTTCACGGAATTTACCAGTAGATGTTAAGATTTTGAACATTTAAATATCATTTTTCCCTTTTTTCTTTCAAAACATTTTGAAATGGATTCCGATTATTCAATCATAGTCTGAAACAAAAAAAATTAGATGATGCAACATCAATCTTTTTTTTAATCCGGAAATCTTGAATTAAAATTAAAATTAGTTGTAATTTTTGAATTACTTGTAACGTTGGACATTTCTTACTTTATCTTCGGATCTATTATCTGTTCCAAACCTCTTTAAAGTGCTTTTTTTCTTCCCGTAATCCAACACGGTTTTTAATTAAATAAATTATGCAGCGTGGAGTAGAAATAGTTATCTTCACAAGTTCTAACGAGTTTTGGATGAGAAATGGAGAAAATAATCAGAACCCACAGGATCCATTCATAATTTAGGCTTTTCGTCGTAGCCGGGATGTATAAGTAGGATACATAATTCAATCGTATCCATTTGCAATTTTATTTTCCCCTTGTCACTTCTTACTGATATTGATTTTTTTTCTTCCCAGATACTGACATATCGGGATATTTTAGTATAAGAACTATAATGGCATGCAATAGAATAGTATCAACATTGATAATATTTAAAATGATTTGCTTATGACATTTTTAACTCTACTGAATTCCTACTAATATTGATTTTCCTTTCATTGATTCAAAGTGAATAATTATTTCGTTTTATCAATAGTAAACAGTTGAGCTCTTAGTTGTAAAAATAAATTCGACCACTGCAAAACATTTTAATAAATGATAAATCAGAAAAATATATCGAAAAGTTTCCTTTTTTTTGAGTCCTTTTAAATTTGAAGTAAGCTTAAAATAAAAATTCCTAAAAACAGCTTTTTAAAGGAATCTTTGGGATGAATTATTTAAAATTACTAAACAGCGGCATTTTCAGCAGTAAGGTAATTACAATAACATGATTAACATATTAAGATTAAGAAATCTGTCCGTTCATAAAACTTTTGTTATTTCCATATTTCCTTTTAAATTTTATTTGATTATATTTGTTTTACACAGACGAAAAGGCAGCAAATAATAAACAATCATATCATTCATGTGCTAATAATTGTTCAAATAGAAATAATTAAAGTAGTTAACGAAATATATAAAGTTATGCTTAAGCAGAATATCAAGACAAATATTGTAATAAATTTAAATTATGTATTCTTTCAAAGGAATTGAATCACTAAAGTGAAGATTTCAAAAAAATAAATAAATTCAGAAGAAATTTATAATTGAGGTTTTTTAATCCATCGTAGTTTTGATGATAAGTTTCCCGGATTTCAAAAATCCTTGTGAAGTCTTTAAAATTAAAAAAAAATCCAAAGCAGTAATAACTGTTTTGCACCTCTTGGTATTTATTTTCTCCGAATAATTTAATTACAACAATTACCTTAAAATATGTTAACTGTTTCGATGAATTTTAACATTTTTTGTGTAATTTGCGTGATTGATTCTGTTCAAAAACAACTTAATAATAAATCAAAAATACTAGCAGTGAAATTAATGAGGATGTGAAAGTCAAGCAGAAGCTTTACATTACTAATTCATTCATTAAGCTAATTAAGTTTTTTTTTTAGCCATATGATTAAGAAATATTAGGAAATGAAATTTTTGAGAATCCTTAACCAGCCATCTTCAACCTTTCATTGTCATTGATATTCTCTTTTTTTCTACATTGACCCACTGCTGGCAATCGGAAGTGATAAACAGGTCTTCAGATTTTCTGCATAAATTTAAGACAGAAAAATGCAAGCAAACAATGAAGTTGGAAATGATAAAGTATTTTAATTATGGTCACAGGCTAGCAACAGAACTTATTGCTTAAAATTAAAAGTAAAATGAAAATTTTCCGAACCTTAAAGGTAAATTTGCCGTTTTAACTAATTTTTTTCATAATGCAACGTTATTATCATTTGTTTATCCTTTGATCTTTTTGCTACCAAATATTTGTTTTTGATTGTGATTGAAAACAACTGATTACGAATAGTGATACAACAATTACTTCAGTCATTATGAAATGAAAAAATGACAAGCAATTTTTGCTCGAAAATTTTTGAATTCTAGGATGTTAGCACGTATGATTTTTTGAGTTATACCATTTTCTCACAAAATTATGATATCCGATGTTTAAAAATAGGTTATTAATTTGTACTTTTTTCTATTCTGAAATCTTTGTTGCCATGGTAGTTTTAAGTTGTAGCAAGTTGCTGAGTCCTTTTTGTTAACCCCATAAAACTATGCCTGAGGAAATACTAAAAAAATTTGGGAAGTTAGAAATTTAATAGGAAAAATTTTTTCATCTCAACCATGAATTTCTTCATCTAATGGTTAAGTGAAGCACTTTGTACTCATTTTCTATTTATGCTTTTGTTGTAAGAATTGTAATAATGACCATTATCAAAAGTTTTGTTGTAAGAATAGATTAGAGCAGGTTATATAAGCCTTTGCTTACACTAATATATCTTTCATGAAATTCTTGAAAAGAGAAGCTTTTTCACTCAAGATTTCTTAATCGGAAAAAGCACAAAATGAACTAACTAATATTACAATCAATTTATACTTCAGTTTCATAAATTTTTAAGAATACTTTTTTGGAAACATGAAAAAGGAGAACATCAAGACCAAAATTAGAAAAAGTATCAATAATCGGGTGATGCTGCAAAAAAAATGATCAGATTTAACCAATTATCATCATTAAATTCAACAAGGATTCAAGAATTTTAATTTTCTTTTTACATCATTATCAGTTCCTTTCCATTTCAACTGCAAATATTACTTATTCATTTTATGTTATACTTTGACTGTTGACGAGGTTTAAGTAACTGGCATCCAGTATGGTAGTAAATTTATATGCAAATCAGTCAGTCAGTGTGTATTATAAATCATTTTTCATTCATTTATTCCATCTGCTTCTATTCGTATCTATCCTTTCGGCACGAAATAATGAAATTGAAAGACAAATAGAAATTGCAGAGTATAATAGAAATTAAATGAATTGATAATGAAATGATAGAATATAAATAAAAGCATGAAAATAAGCAAAGGAAAATCCATATGATAGAAGAAAAAGAAATATTGTACACAAATTTTTTAAATTATTGTTGATCTCAGTTCGAGAATAAAAAAAGGAAAGAAAACAACCTACCAACTTTTTCTCATTAGTTTTTCATTCAATTCAAATAAATGTCGGGCTCGATTAGGAAGATGTGAATGAGCAAATAATAAACAGTTGCTTTTGAGAATATCCTAATGATGCTTTCTTCAGATAGTTGAATGAAAAATGCTAGAAAAATTCTTTTTAATTTTAAACAAAATTACTTGATTTCAAAATTTTCTAAAATTATGAATTTCGAGACTGAATTTTGTAATATTTAGCAATAAATCTTTTAAATAAAGGTCCACTTTCCAAAGTGAACTAAATGTATTACTGTTGAAAAAATTCTTTAGTTTTCAAACTGAAAAAAAAAAAAATGAAATTACTAGAGGAATATAAAAGACCATCGTTCTCATTCCAACAATCATAGCATTTAATAATAAAAGCATTTATTTTCATGTTAATGTTACTTAACGCTATAAATGACTTAATAGTTGCGATCTATCCTAAAATAATGTACACCGATAAGTAACATTCGTTTATTCCATACTCTTCTGGTTCAAGGCTTCTGGTTCAATTAGAAAAAATCTAATTTGTACAGCTGAGAAAGAAATGTTTTATTTCAACTTATCATCAACATTAAATTTATCTATACCAATCTAATGAATGATTGTCTCTTTTTGAGAGGACGCTAGAAGAAGCTTGCAATTTCTATCTGTTTTTTCCTTTTGAGTTCAAATTCAAATTTTGTTTTAACATAATTCATCATCGTAGATTTAAATAACTTCCACTTAACTTCTGGACAAAACAACGCATTGACTTTAATAATTAAATTAACCTTCCATTGTATTATAAAACAATTTCGTTTATTTTTAGTAACCCAAAAAATCTTCAATTAATTATTGCATATTTTTAAATAATATGTAGTGGAAGAATTAAGAGATGAGATAATAACATACCTCCCCATTTCTATTTTTTTGCATTATCACTGCTAATGATAATAGTGCAGAAATTTATAAACATATTTTTGTTATATTTGAAAGACAATTATTTTATTGAATTTTTAGATATTTGTAAGTTCTGAAAAATTAAGTCATATATTTTGCGAATATTTAAATCATTTATTTATGAAACTAAAAAAAGGAATCCCTTTTTTAGGAAGTGTTCAAAATTTGCACTTTGATATCACTTCAAAATAAAATAGCAGTTTAGGATGGAACTTTGGACTGAAATAGATTTTGGCAACTAAAATTTCATTACTTCTTTCTTTCGATTTCCTTTACTCGATCCTACTCACTCATCCAGTCATCGCCTTCTTTCCCTATCGTAAGCTTCATAATACATAAGAAAGAGCATGTTGGAAAAAAAATGCATTATCTATAATTTAAAATTTTAGATCAGCTGAAAAGAACGTAACGGAAATTTGTGCACCATTGGTGCTTCAAGAATTTCGCGTTTTATTGGTTACAATATATATTTGTTTATTTAGATAATTTTCTTTAATATATAATTATTTGCATCAAATGAATATAGAGTCTCAATATATAATTATTCATATCAAATGAATTTAGCTAAAAGCGGTTGAAATCGGTAGTTTATGATTTTTATTTATTTAGTTTATTTATTTAGCTCTTCACTTTTTTTGAAACATCGAGAAAAACGCATATAATGTTGCTACTATAAATTTTATTTTTTTGATTTTTTAAACTTCCAATTTCTAGAATATCCGAAGCTACATGTTATTCATCAGTAACCCATTACTATTAGAACGCGATTTAAATTTGGAATTTGATGATGGACATGATGAATGGAGAAGAAAGTGTGATAAAACGGTCAGTTTTATGTATGCCTTTAAATTTTATTATGAGAAAAAAATAAACTGTTTTTTTTTATTTGATGACTTTCCTATTTGCTTAGATTAATTGTTTGGTAGTTAAATGACCTGCTACAGCCTTGCTTATATTTTATTAGCTGATTTGATTTGACAGCTGTTCACAACCTGAATAACATTTTAAAAAATGTAAGCAGCAGCTTAATTTATTGGAATTTTAGTGCTTTCGTATAACAGCTCATTTAATTTCTTTTTTTTTTGAATTTCAAATGTCTCTATTGCGTTTTTTTTCTTGGTTGATTTATAAAATTCTTTCAGAAATTTATAATCAGTGGTTTATTTCTATATGTGCTGACTTCATTATTTATTGTTATTTTGAATTATCCATTATCACTGACAGCAATTGTATTTCCTATTATCATCTGTATTTATACGGTGACTACTTTGATTGGAAATCGACGACGAGATTTACGGCCAATCATTTTTGCTACTGTTCGATTTCTTAAATTTATCATATTAATCTAATTTCAAATATCAAATAGGAGATGTATCAGAGTTTACTAAATTCAAAAAAAAAGAATTAATTAATTGATTAAAACAGAATTGCAATTTTAGCTTATTTACATCAAAATACTAACTAACACGAAGATTCATCCAAACCCGTTAATTTTTAAAGAGCGTCTGTTAATTTCCAAAATTTATAAATTAAATAGCTATAGGAAAAAAATGTGATGACAAATAAAGGAAAATGAAAATAAAAAACAATAAACGGACAGAATTAGAAATAAGTAAATTTAATGGCAATGAGTGAAAAGGAATAAAAATAAGAAATGAGAAAATAAAAATCAATTGTTCAAAATAGCATTGGTTTACAGCATAATTTGTAATAAAAGAAAAACTGTGACCTCCCCCAGCAGATGAAAAGTTCTCAGATTTAAGAAATTGCTTTTTGGAATAATCATTTCAGCTTGAGATATTATAACGATTAAAAAATAAGCGTTATCGTGATTAATTCAGCAGTATCGCTAAATTCAGTAAAGCAAGAAATCTTTCGATAGATCATTCAAATATTCTGTTAAATCAAACTGCAGGTAAGTGGCAACCAATTTCCTCTTTCAGTTTGCTGGTTTTATTTTAAAATTAATCGAAGTCACAATGTTTTTTATCATCTATCCATTACGAAACGATGGCTCTGTTTCGAAAACTATGGATGTACGCAAGAAACCAGGCCTATTGGGTAAAAGTTTTTCAGTGTTCAGAGTTTAGATCTTTCAAATTTAATAATCGACTCAACAAAACTTGTGACCTCAATGTTTGAGTATTGCAAAGTTCATTTTTACTTTGAGCAAAATTTTAGTTTTTTGGGGTTTTTTTGTCTCCTGTATAAAACGTGCATCGAAGAAATGGAGGTTTTCGAAATGGTGGGAAATTATTTCAAGCACTTTCCTTACATTTCAAAATTTCGTAAACAATCACAAATAATTTCAAATTCTCATTTCACATGTTTCTGAATGAAAAAGTGGATGGATCTTTTCAAAGATTGGAAACTTCCATTTTTTTTTTTGTTTTTTCATTAATATTATTAGTGGAAAGTTCGTCTATTTCATTTTAGGTTGGATAAGAACGGAAGAAAAAAGACTATTTTTCGGAATATTCTTTTTGGCTGAATTTCTGATATTAATTATGGCATGTTGCTTACAATGGCATATTACGGCATTCTGCCGTCAATCTCCGGCAAATGTAATAGCAACAACGAAAAGAAAAGTCGGAAAGTCGAGACGAAGTTCACGAAGGAGTCATCCAGTATAATACTTGCAGTTATTTCATTTTGATCAATTTCTTTATTCACCTCATTACAAACGCTTTTTTTCATTCCAGAAAATTTGATTGAGCTGCCGAAATTATTTGCACGGAAACAGAAACAAAAATTATTACATTCTCGACCATTTTTAATTCAATTAGTAAGGAAAAAAAAGATAAACACATATAGCTAACGATATTCCTGTGATAATAATTCGTTGCTGGAGAAAACAGATAATGGTTTATCATTTCCATTAATCATCAAAATGTCCTAGGATTCTGATGGCTTAACTCTTACTAATTCCTTGTTCTCGACATGCTAGAATGTAAAACCAACAATAATGAAAAGAAACATGAGATGAATCAATGAGCGCAGAATTTAAAACGAACGGAATGACATGAGTAACCAAAAAAAGCTTTTGAGAAAGTGGAAAGCGCAAATTTATCGATTGTTATAGCATATTTATTTCAAAATGTGTGCTATTTTCGGTATTCAGGTCAGCCAATATATTCCGAATGAGTTTTAAAAAAGAAATCAAGATGATAATCATGAGTGATGCTGTCAATTGCTGCCAGCATCTAGTCTCGCCAATGTTTGCTCAAGAAATCATTCGTTGTTTCAACTTCAGAATACCTTTGAAAAGAAAAAAAAAACCACTATGATTATTGATAAAACTGCCCTTTTCGGAAAATTTGGCATGAACAATATAACAGCAATAAAATAGAGTAATTTGAGAGAATGTGCCAGTAACTAACTTAAATGCATTTCCTTTCAACAAAACCATTCTCAAAAAACCATATCAAAAGGTATTGTGCGAAAATATTTCAAATATTACAAGATATTATGATTAGTGGCAACAGCCTTGGTATTGTGCCTGTTAAGGGAATGACCTGAGCTTTATAAATTCATTCTTAAGAAGAAACAAACAGATCATCAGAATTATCAACAACACTTATGAACGAAATACTGTCCCCTTCGGGACTTCCCAAAAAATATTTTTACAATCATGAATTCTCTCTCCTGCACGGAAATCTTTAGTAAAAGGCGAAAGATTTTCTCGGTCAAATGCAGGAGAGCCAGACAAACGCAGAAACCCTCAACTGCCACTATATACAATCTCGCATAGAATGGCAAGTGGTTCAATGAATGATAGAGGTGAAGAGAGAAATGTGTTTTTAGCAGCTATATAACTGCGGTGTAAAATCGGCAAAGGAGAGAGAATTATCACAGATTAAAATAATATCAAAAAGAAAATAGACCATACTATCAAGGAAGTCCTAGGTAATATTTCATTTCATGTTAATTAATTAATTATACGAAAGTAAAAAAAAAGAAAAAAAAAATGAGAAAACAAAATTGCCCTCAAAATAAATGAGATATGTGCAAAAATGAGACTGGAATAACGACAAATTCAATTTAAACTTGGACGGGAACGAGAGAAGGATTTGGTTCTTGTAGTTGTAGAATGAAATGAAAAGATCAAAACAAGATGAGGTGGTAGTGTGAACTGAACCAAAAAAAGCATTCCGACAATTGTGCAATCTTCCAACAATAAGTATTCATTATGATTGTTTTTTCTGACGAAATTTCGAAAATTCAAATTAATTGGCGATGTGCCCAATGCGATTGATGTATTAACAGCAGCAAGGGAAGAGTGCGCTCTTTATGCACCTACCAATGTTAAATTGTAGAACCCGTTTGAAGTTTACTGCTGTGCTTAGTATTCAACTGCATGTTGGAAAGGACGTTATCGCTTCTCGGCCTATTGGCTAAGATCAAAGTGTAGTATCTGTTCTTATCAGCTTAATCTCTGATATGTGATCAATCGATCACTTCGAGATTATTCTATTTTTGAACCTTTGGTGGGTTTGCAGGGGCTTGCTCCTCACCCACCGCGGGTCGACCCGGTATTGCACCTGCCTCCGGGAACGGCCCATTCATCCTTCGGGATGAAAATTGATACCAGGCTTATACCTGAAGCAAATACTGCAAGGCGTGGAAATTTCTCACCATAT
>PQVD01001352.1:0-20435 GCA_003012265.1 Setaria equina
AATGGGAAAAAAAGAAAAAGAAAAAGAAAAAAAAAAATAGAAAAAAAGGTAAAGATAGAAAAAAAAAAAAAAAAAAAAAAAAAAAAAAAAAAAAAAAAAAAAGAAAAAAGAAGTAGATGAGACTTTAATGAGTTTACCAATTCGTTTTATGTTGTCTTTTCTCCCTCTTCTATTTAAAAAAAAAAAATAAAATAAAATGAATTCTTTTTAGTACTAATTTAATTTCATTTTATCTATATAACAATGTATGCGATTGTTATTTTTAAAAATCCTTATTTTAAAAGAGAGAGAAAAAAAAAGAAATCGTTGTTATCTTTACCTTATATCAATTTAAAAAAAAAAAAAAAAAAAAACAAAAAACAAAAAATTTTAAAAAAAAACATAATTTAAAAAAAAAAAAAAAAAAAAAAAAAAAATTATTAAATTAACATAAAAAAAAAAAAAAAAAAAAAAAAAAAAAAAGAGAAAGAGCTTATTTGTTTACAAAATTTATACAACTAGTACTTCAAGTTACTAACGAATATGATGAAATAGAGCAATGATGTATAAAATGTGATGTTGAAAATTTTCGGAATTTCTCTCCTTGCTACAAAAATTTGTTGTTCTATTCTTTTGTTTATTTATTCCTATTCTTTCGCAAACAAATTGTTTTCTGAACTTCTATCTCAATGATAATATTTTTTGATACTTTTTATCAATCCATTGTCGTCTACGTTCGTCCAAGAAATAAATTAAAAAAATTCGAAATTATCACACTTCAATTTGAAGTAACTGCATTATAAATGACAGATAATATAGCATTACTATTTTTTTTTTTGATTGGTATATTGAGAAATTGCCTAAATGATAATTAAAACATACTAAAGTAACAACTAGTTGTCGGATCTTTTTTAATTTACTGACTTTAAAAGAATATTTACTATATTGATAACTGTTGCAACTGATAATAAGGCTGCAAATCCGTACGGATTTTTTTTTTTTTTGTCCTCAACAAGTTTATATTGAATAGTTTTACTTGTACAGACTTGTCCCTCGATTTATAATATTTGTCAAGTATTTGTATTCATTTCTAGAATATCATCAATAAGTGTCTACAGAATTTAAAGAAATGGAACAAATAGATTGGAAAAGTCAAATAGAGGACTTTAATGATGCGATGATTTTACTTTTTTATTATCATCTGTCAAAATTGTTAAAACTTTCCATCCATTAACTTTGGATGGGAAATCGTCCAGTCTTAAGAGAAATTATTTCAAACAAATTTTTTTTTCATCTACGGGAACTGCAATGTTAGAATTCTCATAAATTACAAATCAAATGACGTCGTTAAGTATACAAGAACAATATTCTTTCTTTTCATAAGTACCATGAATTCCCAGCAAATACAAATACTTGGAGATTTAAGAAATTAAAAGATGGTATGAGAAAAAAAAAGAATAAGAGTGGCACTTTTGTACAATATTCACTTGAAAAGAAAACAAAGACAAATAAAACAAGATATAAGCATCATGAAAGACAATGACCTTATGAAGATAAATGCGATTTAGTGATAAAAAGGTATAAACTAAAACATCTTTCATCAGTATTTTATCGAAATTTGAGCATAACAAATCTATACAATACAGGAACAAAAAAAGAAAAATTAAAAATGATAATTCTCTTTTACAGATGCTTTGTAAAAATTTGACTTGAAATTTTAAAATATCCATTAAAAAATTTAAAAATTCCATAAATTTATTCTACAGAGAAAGTTACAAATAATGTTTTGAGTACCAGCAGAAGATAATGCACGAAAATAATATAATGAGATACCAAATATTTCTCATTGTCTTTTTCATAAATTTCCTTTTTATAACAATAATTTTACTTATTTCAAAATTACAGCCGAAAATATACAGTTGCTCCGGAAGATAAAAAAAAATCATGAACTTATGTATTTGTATGAGTGGAGAAAAATGAATCCATTCAATAATTTCACGGCCTAATCTCTGTTATAATTTAACTTTGTGCAATTAATACTGGAAGCAGTTTTTACAAGGGATAACTCTGAATCCTGCGAAACATTTTCTTATATTGCATAATTCTATTGTGTGAGAAGAGCTTGGCAACAATCATCTCCAGGAATTGTCCGTTACGCCTGAAACGTCTGGTTGCCTGAAATCAAACAAAAAACAAGATTTAAATAATTTTACCAAATTAATTAATACATTTAGGTTTTGAGGGAAAAGCAAAATTAAGATGACCTGAATTTGAGGAAAGCTTAACTAACTAAATGGAAGCTCTAAACAACCATTAACAATCTGACTAAACAGTGTAATAAAATGAATGATTAAAAAGGCTAGTCTATGAAGCTCTTTCCACTATTTGTGATAATAATAACGGATGCAGTATAATAAACAGTGCAAGAGAGTTAATTGGAAATTTTTTAGCTATCAAATCTATCAACTAAAATGTACGCACCCATCCCTTTGATCTGTTATTACCGGATGGCACGATACTCATTACTGGCTGTTAGAAAGGGACAATAAAATAAAATGGTACGATTAAAAGAAAAAAAAATGAAAAAAGTGAATTTAAAAACAAACTCCAAGTGGTAAAATTGAACTATCTAGACCAGGATGAACCTGCATATAACTTATATTCAGCGTGACAACGTGACCGCTCATCGTACCAAGTTCGACCATTGTTAAACCTAAATGTTTCGCAATAATAGATGCATATTCGCAGTGTTGAAAAAGTACTACCAAAGTAAATGTAAGAAATAGATTTTATACATATCTAATGTTTAAATGAATCACTTGAATGTGAATATATAGTCATTATAAGTACACCCTAAATTCTTTGCATCAATGTTATCATTATATACGAAATCAATGTGTTGTTGAAAGTTTACATTGAAAATTACGGACTTTCCTTATTCAGATATCAATCTAAATTTTAAATGCCGACTGAGAACATACAGTTTACAATACTGCGTCAGTCGATCTATGTCACCGATCATATATAAGCCCTTTCATAGTTCAGTTTAAGTTTTTTTATCATATTTTTTCATCATTCTCTTTTCTATACTACGATTAGGGTCCGAGAAATGTTTCGAAAATTGTGGAGTTTAACGTAAATCGTAAATCCTTCACCAACCATTATTCAACAACATATGATCGATTAGAAATGATAAATAACTCGTTCAGGACATAACATAAAATTCAAAAAATTATGCAACATAATCAGAAATGACTTGAAATTAAACTGTGCGTGCATACAAGGAGAAGATTCAGAATTGGCAACCTTCATTGGAGGAACTCAAAACGGCCACTTCTGTTGGGAAAGAATTCACTCTGAGTGTTAGAAAGCCACGCATCACACGTGTATCATTTTCATTTCGGCAAATACTTCTATAAAACATATTTTTATAGATAATATAAGCAATACCATTAAAATAAGAAAAGGAAATTTATTGAAATCTAAGTCAGACAAAATTCCTGGACATCAACTTCTTTTAAGCAATAGCACTTTAATTGAATTTTCGATCCGTTCTTGTGAATGTGTAATTTCTTTTTTTTTCTTTTTACCAGAATAAAACTTATATTCCAACATAATTAAGGCTTGGGAAATTTAATGCGCATCATTTATCAACCAATGTTAGTTGTTTTCGCTAATAGACATGATATAAAACCGGTTTAATTAAATCAATTACAAGAATACCGACAAACGATAAGAAGATGCTGAAAGAAAGAATCAGATTTATTTCAATCAATAATTAATATAGAAAAATAAATCATTATGTATTCGAGGTTATCTTGTACGGTAATGTATTATGACTCCTTTTTATCGGAAATAATCAAGAAAAACTCTGATGGATTACCAAGAACCATAAAATCCACCTATTGAGATAAAATAAACACTGGAAATGATGCTAATAGTCTTAAAATTATCTAGTGTTATGGATAATAACATAGTATTATGAATAAAAACATAGTAATTATTACAGATAATAACATTAAGAATACCACTACAAATACTATAAAATGACTATAAATCTCGATAAAGAATGACAACAAAAAATCTTGGAAATGCGGTATGAATTTCGATATCCGCACTTGAAGAAATTTATTCAACAAATTTTCCTCTCAGGCAACTTTTTTGCGACAATTCTGTAGACGAGATTAGTAGGACTGTCTTTTTTAAAAGTCTAATGAGCTCCTTACTTTAACAGAACCACTGTTAGATTATCAAAATTCGAGAGTGAATAACTTACGTAAGATTGAATGATGGAGTTCCGAACATCGGAACTTCAGCAGGTACAATATCCAGTAGCTCTTCATAACCATTTAGATACATATCTGTTGGATATCGAAAACTTTTTGATGCAAGTGAATACCAACGCCCTACCATAAATTGTAGTGGTTCTAATGATGGTGGCACCGGAATATTGCTTAAAACTGTAAAGAATTTACAATGCAAATAACCTACAAATCTTTTTATTCTTATATAATTCTTATTTAACACCAATTTTGAAGTTCTAATGTTTCAAAATAAAATTTGCTCATTTACTCATTTAATTAAAAAAAAAACTATACATACTATGCTTAGGATCTTGCACACACTGATGACAACTCACGGCACAATTAATATCGAAAAAGTTTGTCTGAGTGCGCACTTGTTCACATTTATCCTCCAATGCCCAGCGCTCGCAACTTTTATAGATATTGCGACAGTGTCCTTCAGAGAATTAAATTGGATTAAATTAATTGGCATCTGTTTTGACTGAAGAAGCGAAAGAGGGAGTAGGGAAAAAAGGGAGGTAATTAAAACAGAATTAACAAACAGATGATGTTTAATCGAAAAATTTAGTCAATTTGCAATAAAATTTATAAAATAAATTAGAGTAATATAAGTGAACACTTACTATGACAGTATCGACCCATCCATCCAGGTGTACATGCACATGATACTTTCCCAGGTATACAGGTACCGCCATTCAAGCATGGATTGAATTTGCAGTTTTCTTTCGTAAGCCTTTTGAGTGCCAACTGTCGTTGACAATTACCTTTAAAAAAAGAAGAAAAAAGAAGAGAAGAAATTAGATTTGTAATTACGTCACAATTAAAACCACGAACCAGTAAGGATCCGAACAAATGATGAAGCAAATCACCAATAATGAAAATTTATCATTTGTCAAATCGTTCCCTCCAGTCTGTTAAGTTACCGGTTATCGATGGCTGTGCAACTTTCCCGATTGATGTTAAGTTAACATCGTCATGGTTTGCTCTAAGCTTCTGTGAAATTTTATCTTACTGTATTTCTATAATACGTATTCAATTTATCATTTTTGTTTCACGAAAATATATCATTTTAGGGAAGGGTTTCTCTTTTTTGTGTTTAAAGCATTTTAAATTTTGAATATACCAATTTGTGAGACGGAATTAGTTTTATTAATAATTATTAATAGAAAGGTAAAAACACTGACAAATATAACTTGAGAAGTCATTAGATCTAACGTCAAAGAAATAAAAATTGAATGAAAAATGAAAATTTCTTTTCTTTTTGTGTATTTTCGTTAAAAAAATAGGACAACTTTTCATCAAATACAAATTTAAAATAAAAAAAAAAGAATATGCCGCTAATGAAGTCAAAGAAAACAAAGAGGAAACTATATTAAGGTGAAATGATCGGTGACAATTCGATGACAAAGATGATAAAAAAGAATAACGAAGAAGAATAGAAACAAAAATTTTCATTAACAAACTGCTTATCTTTTCATAATACAATAAAAATTTCTTTCGTTAAGAGAGAAAAATAATATACGATGAATAATTAAATCTTTTTTTGAAGTAATGAAGCTAACCGAAGAAAGAGAAATATAAAGGGATGAAAAAAGGGACGAGATTGGGAAAAGAGGAGAGAAGGAAGGATGAATTAATTATAGAAAAGAGGAAAAATTGAGAAATAAAGAAATATAAAACTTACAAAAAATAGTTGCCGTCACGCATACGAAGAAATATCTCAATAACATCGAGGCCCAAAGATTCTTTGTTAGGGTAAGAAAGTTTTGAATTTGAAGGTGAACGATAGATGAATAGCAACGATCACAGAGACTGCGTCTTTGATGAAATCTAGTTGTCCAGTGAAATCACAACTCGAAGAACTCGATTTTTCCCAAATGTTCACACTGTTGATTTTGTCAATCGAATCAAATCACCAAGGTACAATAAAATCTTTTTTTTAGTAGTACATACATACATAAATGAAGAACAAAAAAAAGAAAAAAGAATGATACCTTTGAGGAAACTTGGAACACACATTATCCAAAAAGTAATTAATTTGGATGTCAGCTACACCACGAATTCGACGCATGCATTTCCCTTATCATAACATCAATAACAGTAGCAGTAGAAAATATTAATGGTCGAAATTCGAATAATAATAATATGACAAAATAGAACTGTGATGTCTGCAATACAATAATTTAAATATTCATGGTAACAGACCCATATTAATAATGATAACAACTTCTAGTATTTCGATTTACAATAATAATAATAATAACTTCTGCAACGTTGATAATGATAAATTTCATTACTTCATGAATTATCAAAATATTGCAACGAAACAACAAAAAGAAAAGGTAGATGAGCAGATTAAATAGATGATGCGAAGGAAGCGTAACAGAGTGAAGAATCCAACCAACCAGCTGTAAATGATTGAATTCATTTTAAATTATCCTACTTCAATTTTCTTCTTCTTCCTTCTTTTAGTCATTTTCTTCTGCAACTCCTCATCAGCACTGCAATAATAACAAGTTCACAAAGATGGAGAAGTTTCCAGATGTCTTCTTAATGTTTTATTCACTCCTAATGGACAAATTTTTGCTCTGTCCATCAAAATAAAATCTCAACTTTACCTGAATGTGTAAATGTTCACCTCTTAATCGTATATAAATCATCAATACACTCATTGTTCTTTCCGATCGCATTTGACATTTAAACATCTTCTCCAACGCAATAATTAATTAAAACTAATAAATTCATTCTTCCCGAATAATTAGACTAGTCTATTCTTTATATATCTTACTAAAGTCTTCGCTTCCATTCTCTTTGGCGCACTAATCTTAAGTGTTGCAGTAAATGACTGAAAATTACTATCTTTAGATTTAGTCCCAACTATTTAAAACTTCGATTTTTGAAAAACGGAAACTTGGAAGACATTGATAACCCAGTCACGAAACTTATTTTTTTTGAACATATTTTACCCTCGCATACTTATCGATTTTCTATGTAATGTGCAATTTCGCTAGGTTCATAATTCTGCTCAACCAAAAGTTTCAATTAAAATATATGTAAGGACAAATTATGGAGATAATCGGAAATTGTAGGTTTTTTTTGTTGATTAAAATCATTACAATATAACAAATAAACATCAAAGCATGTAATATTATCTATCATGCCATTTTGCAACTGATGTAAACAGCTGAGATGTGGATTATATTCCAGACATCTTTAACTCGTAATTCAATACACAATATACTAATTACGCAACGAAAAAAAAGACATAAGCTTACTGAATTAACTGCAGCTTTCATTTATTATGAGCAGAGGAAAAACAGCTGTAGCATTAAATAAAAAAGAAAAAGAAACATCTACGTAGAAATATGTTTTTTCTTTAAAAACTAATTTTTAGCGGGAATACTAAATATAAAAATAACTGTCATACATCAGACAGATTCCGATTTGTAAACCTCAGTCATATACAATTACAAGATTACGAGATTCATGACTTTCAGAAGACAAGGGAAAATGGATGTTTGCTTTTCCTGAAAAGGTTTGTGTTCTCAATTTTTGATAATTTACAAACATTAAGCTACTGATGACGAAAAAATTACCTGTTCAGTTTGCAACCATTTAAATGATGTGGTTCATCCGCACCTTCACTACTGCAATCCATATATCACCAGATAAATCGATGGTCCTGGATTAGAACTCATTTTCACAGCCAAAAAGGCAATCACGTGAATGACTTGTGTCACTAACAGGCATATTGTACGAAGTACAAGACTAGATTTCAGGAGCACGGAACAGGAACCATCACACCGTGATAGTGGGCTAAAACAATAAACAGTCTAGGGAAACAGTTTCTGCTTAAATCGGAAATGTGAAAAATTATTGATTAGACACCACAGCGAATTTTCCAAGTCGCCATCATGAATACAGAACTGGAAAGCTTAGCAAACGAATTAGTTCCAAAGTAACTTCCTGGGCAAATTTCGGAAATTTGGGAAACAAAAAGCCTGCATTCCATCTACACTTTAACACATTCTCCGATTACGAAAAGCATCATAGATTCAAAATACGGTGTCAAGTAGAGGCCCACTTTAAACCTCATAAACTGGCAAAATCGGGAAAAACATATTACAGTCGACATATTAACTTTAAACTTCAAATTTCCAAAATCTAACAATCTTTCCAAGAATTTAAAACACCTTATTGCCATTCAATCTGCAAAATAAATTTTAGCGGTCCCTTAGTAAAATGTTTTGGAACAAATGCGGAACACATGTTTTCGGACTTCTGGAAGGATTTATTATCACAAACTGTAGCAAATATAATAAAAGTGAATTCTGAAGTATCAACCAAAACAGTGTATATGCAAGAAGCACAGACATACAACCGAAACAGGCACATATACCAAACATTACTACTACTAACGTGAACTTTGTTCCTTTCTTCCACTACTTTTTTCGAAATCGTCTGGACAAGGGACTTCCCAGTCCAAACTGTAAAAACTATCAAGCTCTAGAAAAAAAGAATTTTTAAGATAATGTGGGGTATATGATGCTAAAAGAGATGGTTTTACTGACACAAAATCCCTATTTCAATCAGCAAAATAATCCTTCACCTAAAAGTTTGAATATTACAAATTTTTAAAAAACCGAAATTGAGCAATAGAAAACATGCTTAATAAGCAACGAAGGGAAATACTCATATCATTGGTAGCAGTACCAACACTTATTAAGCTGTAACTTGAACAACTTTGCCTCTTTCTACTGACGCAATTTCATGCCTTATACACCCAAGCATTTCTTTCTTTTTTGTCCTTTTTTTTTTTTTTTTTTTTTTTTTAAAGAAAATCAGTCATACAACTATTATGCAAACTACCCTCTCTAGATAGGCCAGCGATGATTAATAGCTTATAAATCGGAAATTGCTCCCAAAAATTATTTTTTTATAACAAAAGCTAGATCAAGAGACGCAAGCAACCAAACTGCATTTGTAGGACAAAGGAGGCAAAGAATGTCTAAGCAAGTTAGGAAGCAGCAGAAATGAAATTATAATCCGTGAAACCGGATATTAATAAGTGTATAAGAAAAATATATATGACCTGAAGCTAGTCGTCTTCATTGTCTGCTTTTCTTTTGATTTCTTCCAAGAAATTGTCGAAAATTTTTTGATTGCTTTCAAACTGTGCCAACTAAATTAATACAATCAAAATACAGTACCAATGATAACGTCAAGAGCATAAAAATATAAATTTCCAAATAGAGAAGGCTGAAATCAACTGGCCATATCACGAAGGTTGCAAAATTCGTCCGCACATTGCCTCACCCTCTATAAATGTATCCCTCAAAGATCGAATAACAGGATGCAGAAGCGATTTACTTTCTAATGCAACAGTCTTAAGCTGTTCCACTGAACAGACTAACCAACTTCATGGATTGAGGAAAAAAAAGTCTTTATTTGCACTAAGAATAGCATCTTCAACAGTCTACCGAGGTATACATCAAGCTGTGCTTCGGCATTATTTGATGGATATTATTTCTGCATCACAGTAAATTGTAAGACTTAGAAAATTCTTGATTTACAAAACACTCCACGAAACAGAGATCAACTCACTCTACTTCCTCATTTCCAAAAGACTTACCAATTCAGGAATGACAGATGTGCTATCGATTTGAAATGAAAGATGAGTTGGAGCAGACCTACACTGTTTCATGAATTCGCCTAAACCGTCTGCCAAACTTTCACTGCTTCCAAATGCTACCTAAAATAAGACTATTTGTGAGATTAGTGTCACGAGACGGAATTTCATCTCATCGAAAAACTTTGATTTTAACTAATGGATATTAATCAAAAACAACCTCGAGACAGACACAAATCCCGAAATAATCTAATCAACTGAGTCGACAAAACCTGTTTTTCATATCTCTTATATTCATAAAACCTTACGTTTCGATGTAATCATAAAATACCTTCACATAACTACCATCGCTACTTGTCAAGTCATCATCATCGCTCTGCCCTTCTGTTTCTTCAGTAGATTCCTCTTCCTGTTTGTCACCTGGTTCGTTATTCATCAAATTCACTCCAGAAGGAACCGTGGCACACTGATGTATTCGATTAGGTACACTTGTTGCAGAACATGTCGATCCAGAAGCCACCAGAGTAGGTGATGGCGATGGAGAGTGAGCTAAAAGGGTTCATATCAACCGTTCGTATAAACATATAATTGTGAAGAATATATGCTGACCACAGCAAAATAAATAGATTTCACTCTACTCCAACTTTTTTTTTTTTTGAAGAAAAGCCACATATTATATAAATCCTATCCCACTAAATCAGTTTTCTCAAATCAAACAAAACAGAAACTGCCAATACCAATGTCAGGAGAAGTCGGCGTTGCCCTGTCACTGTCTTCGAGACTTCCTAAAAACCCATGACCAGGAATTGAATCACTCGTAGCTGTAGTAAGCAAAGTTGAAAACGGAAATGAATGCGTTCTTGACCGATTTTTCTGAAAAAAAGTTCACCTTCAACGCCATCAAACTAATATGTGAGGATATTTATAACAATGATTATTTCTAACATGTCAACAATAATTTACAACTAAGACTATTTTTCTTAGCAATATGCTGATCCAGAAATAGGATATACCATCGACGCCAATCGATGTGGCAAACTTGAGCTATATGGCTGATTGCTGCTCCTGTCTAAACCTAAAAATAAATTCAATCAATAAACTCTGATGGTTTTTTTTTTTTTTTAAACATTTTGCACGATAAACACAACCATACAGAATTGCAAATCTTATATCACATTTAAAATTTCCTTACCAAAAACATTTCCATCACTGCAGACATCACGACAGCAAACATCATCCGAAGAGGAACGCGAATGTCCCAAATGGAAATGCACGCGTCGTGAAGGAGTTTCCAACAATAATTCATCAGTCTTTTCCTGAACACCTCAAATGAACTTATAAATAAACTAAATGTAACGGACTACAGAAAGTATTATATTACAATCCAAATCCCAAAATATTTGAAAAATTGTTTCCTTGTTACGTGCTTTGCTAAAACTTGGGAAAACTTCTAAAAATCACCTGTTTAATAGGGTCAATACTGAAAATGCTGATAAGGTTTGAAACCGGACTAACCGGCTCAACTTCACCACCGTGAACAGGGACAGGACCAAACGGAATCAACATTGGAATATCCGTATCTAAGCTGGCTTGATGTTCATTGCTATCTACATTTTCCGACGCAACTGCGGTGCTTACATTCACTTCTTGTGTCGTTGTACTGGAAATTGGAAAATACATAATAATGAAATTATTTAGCAAAGTTTACTTGCAGTATAGAATCTGCACAGAGCCTAATAAACTTGAAAAAAGGCCGAAATATGCTGAAATATGTAATTGTGAAGAAGTTACAGGAGCCAACTTGAAATTGAAAATTTCTCGTAAAACCAATCCGGCTCACAAGAAAATGAAAGAAATGTTCACTGATGTAAAGCACTCTCAATTTCTTCGATTCGACTGTAACTGATTTGCAACAGTGCAACACTTTCAACCACTTTGTTTTTTGTTTTTACAGTGAGAAATGTTTAAGCGTATCATCATAACAAAATGTTCTAATCATTTACCGATCAATTTCCATTTTTGTACGATAAAGTAGGTCGACAGAAAATCCACCAAATGGGGATGCTACCAAACCGATACGAACTTTTTTCTGCTCTTCACCCAGGTCCATTTCCGGTTCTTTTTCATAAACCTTAAGGAATATTATATAATTCATTCTATATGAACCGCGTTTAATTACATATCGACTAAACAACTCTTAAATTTCAAACATATGCAAATAAAACTGAACAACTTTTACCCTATACATAATAATGAAAGTGTCAGGGCTTTGTTTTCGAACATAATAACGATAGGCTGGAGTCATTCGTGATGCTACAATTGCTGATTTTAAAAGTGTCCCTAACTGGTGGTACATTTCGGTTCTTACATTAACATTTCCATCAACCAACTCTGACTCATACCGGATACACCTGTGAAACGAAAAAAATTCAATTATACAGTGATCATCAAAAATTAACTCAAAAGGCATAAATCTTCTTTGTCGAACGGAAAATTTTTTATTCAAAATAACTTCTGACTTGAAATTTTAGAACCCTTATAATTCTAAATCTGACCTAATTTGTGTTATTTTCAACATCACCAAAAGTTCATATCAGTGACTTACCCCTTTCGACAGAGTAATACAAACATCTAGAAATAACAGTAGAAAAAAAAATACCAGGATTCCAAGGGTAGGACATCGCCGTCAGCGGTATGAAGTAGAAAATCCAAAGTGAAACAATTAGTATTCGGAGGATATCTAGAAAAAGGAAGAGAAATTGAAGTGTCGAATAAAATCTAGCTTCAATAAAAAGGACAATGTTGCAATTCGGAAATACTAACTTTTTAACACTTGTACGTAATTGCGCGGCTACCTCCCCTAGCTCATCAATTCGTACACTGAACCAATCCGTGGGATCTGGTGACACACTACACGATTGTACTATTAACTGTCCAAGACGTGACTGAACAAGTGCTTGAACCTAAAACAGTGTTTCTTTTGAAATGTCCACAACGTCTGATTTTTTTAAAATCAGTGCTAATGACATGATCTAGAACATCCTAAACTTTTATTATCTGACAATGAAGACTATTTACCAAGCGAGTTGTGAAGAATTTGCCAAATTTAACGAATTCTTGATATGATTTCGAACACGTCGCTGAGTCAGTCATGCTAAAGGAACAGAAAGATTCCCACCTTTTACCACTGACATAAATGACGCCAGGAATGTGATAACTGGAACCTGAAACTAATATGAACTGATTGTGCACGACCATATGATATGAACCCAAGTATTACAAAAGCCACATAACACAGAATTTAAGCATAGTTTATTTCGAAAAAGTCTACTTATTGCCAATGATTTCAACTTGTTGCTAAACCTCAAGTGTAACACTGAGAAGTGCGAAAGCTGGAAGCGATAAGAGTGGAAAGGAAGGAAGAAGGAAGGGAAGGTCACTACCATGGAAGCTATTCAGGCTTCTTTTATTAATAATCTAAAAGCTGAAATGAAATGGATAAAAAAAAAAGGGAGCCATTAGCAAAATGGGAATGAAAAATAGAGCAATACAGCAAGAGTATGACAGAGATCATAACAACCAGCAATTAAAACACTCACTGAAGAATCGAACAAATTGAAATGGCAGTGTTTGATTTTCTCGAAAGGACGAAATGTAATGAAGAATTTAGTGCACCAGCATAATACACAATGGAAAAGAAAAAGAACCTATGCTCAGAAAACCGTCAAGTGATCCTTCCACCACAAATTCTGTCCGGATGACAAAGTATACAGGCAGTTAAATTAGGGGGTGGTTAAATTCCAACTACAAGGCATTTATCATGACTGTTTATGCGATAAGCCTACCTTACGTTATTAAAACATCGGCATGCGGCATGAAATTCTATACAGGAATAATGCAGCTCGTGAGATGCCTATACTGAGATGTCAGAAGTTTGGCTATTCCAAACTTATCGAGGATTAAAAACAAAACGTGACGCAAATTTAAAAGTGATTTTTATAATGTGAAGGGATAATTTCGATAGAACGTGAAGTGCATTTGGCCTTTACAACTGATAGACTTGAAAATTGAAATTCAAAACTGATTTGTAACAGCTCGAAACTGGACAGCATTTCTTGGTATTCTATCCAGAAGGACTCCGGAATACTATTCCTACTAGAAAATGACTACCCGCACTTCTTCCACACAACATTACACCACCCGACTGTATGATGCATTTATTCCGTCTGTCCGAACTTTACAGTTTTGAAGGGGCGAATTTTCAGAAGTATTTCTGAACGTCTCGTCGCTAAGTGCAAATCTAATGTGGATGAAACTGGTTTGAGTAGTTGGCCATGAAGAGTGGATATTGTGTCCAAAAATGTGGGGTAATTACCGGAAGTGAAATGTTCGAGCTTCTAATTAATTAGGCTATCCAAGATTATGTTAAGTCTTCTAATCTTACGAGGTGCTATGTAAGCCTCGTGTAAGATCTCGATGAATTTCATTTTTATTTAGAAGTCCAGAAGGAGTGGCAGAAACGGAGGAAATGTTACAGCTTGGCCCTCTTGCCGCTGGTCATCTTCCCGTTATATTTGCAATGCTCTTTACGTTGATGCTAAGTGAGATTTACAACTTTTTCTTACTTTTGCTTTGCTTTTCGATCATATTCCGTATTTCCCTAGTATCGCCGGATATTATAGATGTGAGTTATTGCAGGTGCTTCGTATATAGTGGCAGTATGGCAGGGCGATGTGGATCCAGTTTTTCCGTACATTTCATCCTCTGGAGACCATCGCCCGGAATCGTGTTTTTTTAGTATGATGCTTAACTTATGTTCATTCATGATAATGCTTATCATTTATTTAAGGTGATTATATTAAATTAGTTTAATTTTAATATAAGTAAAAATTGAGGCTCAAGAAATATGACTCCCTAATGGTCTTGAGCTTTCTTGTAGCTTACTTTTATGTTGATGTTTGGAGGCTTTAATTTTGGAAATAAGTGAGGGGTGGGAAAGCGTTATGCTATTCGACTTCTAGGATTATTATTTTAGTGGGAAAAAAGGAATATTTTTATATAGACACGTGTGGATTGAATAAGTTTACAGATGAAGTGACCAAAAAAATATGACGCATAGTCTATAACACGAGGGAGGTTGCAAACTTAAATACAGTTAGGTGGAATCGATGGTGGAATTGAAATACTAATGTTAACTTACTTGCAAAAGCTCGAAAAGGAGCATGACATTGTTGATGAAGATTTCATTTAATGATAAAATGAAACTAGGATGACAAGGATTTCATTGTATATTTTATTTCTATGAAGCAGTAGTGTAGCAAATTTTTCAGGTACTCATTAGTAGTTGAACTCAATCGTGACTCAGACCATCTGTTGAGACGTCTGAATGTTTTTACATTCGTCGTCGGTATGCTTGGTGGAGTTGGGATGTTTTTTGTCGCCAATTTTCAAGTATGCTTAGTCAGATTAAATTTTAGCGTAGGATTTCGTCCGTTTAAGTTTTCCTATTCTCTTTATTCAGTAAATAAAAGCACTGGCATAATTTTTCTACAGGTATCTTAACTCTTTCTAAAAATAAGTTAGAGTTTCAATTCATTGGTGGTATTATCAATCGCTTGGTAAAGCGATAATACAGTTCAGGATTATCAACTCCATTCTGAAATGTGATTGCGCTCATTCCTGGCTAATGAAGATTTCTTTCTGTACCTACGCAGCATATAAGAGTACTTTCTCTAAGCAATTGGAGTTTGGTGAACTAGAAATCCAATGCTACACATTATATATTACACATACAAATCAAATCAGTTAAAAAGAAAGGGCTTCACACAGTGTGATATCATTATAACTTATGTATCAATACATGTTTAAGGTGAACTCGATTGTGATCTGGACAAAGGTTAATTAAAAAATTTTCAGTAGAGAGTTTTTATAGGAATCAGCTGTCATCACAGTGCACTTAACTAGTGCATTCGTGTGTTTCGGATGTGGCTGTTTTTATATGCTTCTTCAGTCGTGCCTTGCGTTTTACATGTATCCATTATACAACAACCGTCGGATTGGTTTTATTCGTAGTGCGATAGCATTATCCGCTACATTAAGCTTTGTGACAGGTTGCCATTTTGGCAGATTTTATAAGTTCTTGAATTTTGGTCACTGTATTTCTTAGTCGATTTATTTATTTTATGTAAGTTTTGCGGGAATTTTTTCCTATTTATTTAAAAGTTTGGAGGATAACTGTTCATTTTCATTTCAAGGGTCATGCAGAATAATGGTTTTCCGTTCGACGATCTCTTCATGTGTAATGTGGAGATTGGCTACGAAGTGGCCTTATCTAAAATAACTCCATTCTATCATTTAGTAATGAGAATTGAAGGGAAAAGAAAGAAACAGGGAAGGAGTAGTAAAGAAATGTTTCGACAGAATTCTCAGTGTATTTTTCAGTTATTGCTTTTGGTGTAGCTGCATCAAATGAATTTCATAAACATTTCCCCGATCTACCAACACCGAGGCCTTGGTCAAGAAAAACAAATCAACCCGTAAGCATTTCCTTATCAGAAGTGCGTTTTTATCAAAGTGGAGGGTTTTCACAGATTTTTATCCTTCATTAACAACTATCCTGTCCGCATTGTCTGGGCGTTAGAGTTTCAATGATTAATAATATTAACGAGTGGTGAATATATTACTAAAGCTTTAAGATTAGAATATATAAGATAAAGATTAGCCAGATAGGTAGTTTCTTTAATTAGTAAGCATTACATTATATATTAGTTACGTTGATTATGTTAATTAGTCAATTATTAGCCAAATCCAGATCGTCCAGACTCTCGACGATCCATCTGGTGATTTAAGAGGAATGTCAGACGTTTGCATGAAAACTCTGCCTAAGAGGTTGATAGGTAGACTGTTCAATTACTGAAATCATGTGTTGGTTGTACAGGATTAGTTCAGAGGTTTATAACTGAGAATATCGTACTTATTGATCACTTATTCACCTTTTTTCAAGGGATATAGTCTTCACTGCGTTTCTGCCATTGCTGAATGGTGTTTGGCAGTATTCAATGTACTATTCATATTGAGGTACACTTTCATTTTCATGTCGTACTTTCCTATAACATTGAACTGAATATTACTCAATTCGTAGTTTGACGAAAGTCATTTTCATTCTCCTCGTAAAATCTTCAAATAAAAATATTGAGGGTGTCATCTCTCATCTAATTTTAATTGTTTAAGATAGAATTAGTAGGATGCTATTAGTTCAGTCTTTTATATTAGGAAAATCTCAATTTTGATATACTGTCACACTTGTCCTTTGCTAATAACATATTCCATTCGATCAATCTTGTAATGAAACAGAATGTTTAGGAACTCTTATTCTTCTGTTCAAAAAATTAACATGTTAAAATATCGCCATCGCTCGAAATTGCACACAAAATTATGAATACCATTACACTGTCACGGTGGTATCAGAAACTTTTTTCTTCTAATAACTATACTTTATTCTCTCGATTGCAAAAATTTGCTGTAATGAACAATCCTTATAGCTTCTCTCGTGATTTTGAGAAACTTCGTGTTGAATTGAGTGTGCAACCGCTAGTTTCACATCTGGATCACAGTCCACTGTGGCATTCTACTACCGATCTTAGTTCACCGTATTAATAATGAAATATGTAAGTTATATTTTATTATTATATTTGTTTTGGTGGATTTTTTAGTATGTTTACAGAAAGATTTAAAGGTTTCGTTTTCACCAGAAGTCAGTATGCTGCCTTGAAATTCGAATAGGCTCATTCTTTGTGTCATTGAGAGTAACGAAAAAGCATTATCAATTATGACAAAACATTTTTTTCGGGATCTTCAGGAAAAATTACATTGGAACCAGACACGCTGGATTAACTGAATGAGCAAATCTAACCATTACAAATCGAATTCGACTCTTGTCACTTCTAGCTTAAAATTTAATTGCATCTGAATCCATTACCCTTCTTGCAACGTTATTTCATTTTAAATTTTGAAGTATTTGTCAGGTATATTTTCACATGCCGAGCTCTCCCATCGCATTATTATGGCTTTGGCTACAGCTATGACTATTATTGGAACTTTGGGATAGGAAATGGTCAAAATTTATTGAAATGTCAGGTTTAAGGATCTTCTAACTTTATTTTGTTTTAATATCCAGTTTATCGAGTTCATGTGCGCAATCAAGTTTCTATTATTGAGCAAATTGCATAATCGATTAGAAATGATTAGAATTTTACATCAGTTTAGGAACTTCATATTTCAGGAAAAAATTTCGTGTCGCATTCCATCTTGATGTTTTCAGTAGTTCCAGCATTCTCGATATTATATGGCTTGTTACGTGTTTTTGGAAAGCGCCTTTTTATACTCTTTTAAAAGACATTTGTCTCATTTCATCGATCTCTTTGTAATAATAATAATTATATACATATATATACATATGTATATATTATATTCAATTGGTTATATTCACGTCGTTGTTCAAGATCCAGTGATTTAAGCAAGTTTGGTAATGGAAGTTTAAGTTCGCTTTCATTTACATTGTATGTCTTCCCTTCAGCTTCTCAATAGTCGTTCTTTGTTGACTGTTAATGGAGGGGAAAAAAAGTTATCAAAAACAGTACACAGTAGTGGTGTTCATGGAGTGCTGTAGGAGTGCTTCCCATACAAACAAACGAGTGATCTTTTTTATAAACTCTGCTTTGTAGTGGATGGACAGTAAATATGTGTATAAATAGATCGATAGGTGAGTTCGCTTTTCATTTCAAGAAGTAGCATTCATTAAATCAGTTCTTGTTATCTTCAAAATATAATGGATTTGATGCATTCGGGAATTATGGAGCAAGAAGTCTTGTCTTTGTTATGGAATAAACTTCAAGTTCACAGAACGATTGCTAATGTAATATATTGTATGCTGTCGTTGTGGTGCGTACTTTCTCATATAATTGGGAACTTTCCTGAACGCTACATAATACTCTTTCATGGTATAATCCTTCTAATGTACTTTCTGTGATTAAAAGATTGATATTAAGATGTAAGCACAGATTTTGTTTTGTATAGTAATAAAAATACCCATCTACTTTTTCGTCACTCAGTGACCGTTATCAAAAATTTATTGTGTCATATATTTAGGCGCTCTAAGTTCTATTCTCTAAGGTTAGGATTTCTTGAACTCTCATCATTTAAGAATATTCTATATTAAAGTCAAAAGGACTATATCCTCACAGTGAATATAACGTGTACTATATGATGTATATGATGACATCAGGACGTGTGGTTACAAATTGCCAATCTCCAGAAACAATAGGGATATGTTTTCTCATTCGCATAGTTCAAGTCAAACGACTTAAATATCAAATTTTATTGTGCAGATTTCCGGCTACGATGTGCACATTGTCTCCATTTCTTCAGATTCTCTTGCAGCTTCCAAAGTTTTGAAGTATGATTCATGGGGTGTTGATTAAATAGCAAAACATATTCTTAACATCAAAATAAGTTTCTCATAAAATATTACAAGTTGGAAATTTCACTCACGGAGGGTTGTGAATATTAGAATTTTGGGCGATTATTGGTTCCAGAGATGGTGAATGTCGATAATGAAACATGATGGATGTGGAAAAGTTTATAGCAGTTTCAAGCGGTCGGATTTTGCATTTCTCGACACTTTATTTTAAGAAAAATTCAGTGTCTATAATCTTTCAGAGTTTTTTTCATATATTTGGAATTTCTGAAAGAACAACTAATCAGTTATTTTACTATGCAAATTGCAGTACTAAGCACTACATTTCGTAAATTCCTAACTACACAAAATCAAAGTTAAGACGAAAAACTCGAAATTAATTATTCGCAAGTTTCACTGCCGATGTCGAGACTAAAAGCGATTTCAACACAGAAGGTTTAAGGTTAACTGTTAAAAAAAATAGAATTTTTCAGCTTGACTAGCTAATAAGTGGATAAAACTAATTCGATTTCCTGTTATAAAGATGTACATGACACCAAAACCCATATATCAAAATTTAATGTCTAGAATTTCCATGCCTAATTAACATTTTCATTGGCATAACCGCTCATTTCAAGACATATTTGTTTTTGATTCTAAACTGATAATACGAATCAAAGCAAAGTGCACACACAAGACTGATAATTAAATGAAGCTCATTTCTGTGCAAAAAACAACTGAATTCATATATAAAAAAGAAAAAGAAAATTGGAAAATAAACAAGTGATAGGAGGTATGAGGTATAAGTAAGAAAAAAAAAAAAAAAAACTGACGTACGACGTAGTGAACGGTAAAGTACTATATATGGGCAGATACAATATTTAATTTTGTAATGAACTCACTACATCTTATCCTAAAGCACTTGGCCCAAATTTATAAACTAATTTCTTCGGATAAAGTCCTGTTTTCGGTACTGGTACCAATATCCGCTTTTCATAGTAGGTCCTGGAAATAAAACGGGATATTCTGTAATTTTTAGCTTCTAAATCAACTATTTATCTAAATTAAA
>PQVD01001354.1:510-48160 GCA_003012265.1 Setaria equina
AAAAAAAAAGAGAAAAATAATATAATTAATCAATTTGAAATAAAAATTATCATCATGGAATCAGCCATTTCTCACATATCCTGCTTCTATCAAATTCATTAATTTTATCATTAAATTCCATTTAATATTTATGAAATTTTACAGCAATATAATCACCTGGAAATGAAGCAATTTTTGACAAAATAATTGCATATAATAAAAAGTTCTTAATAAAATTAACAATTTTAATAATGAAATAAAAATTTCACCTAAAATGAACAATAACTATGGTAAGAAAATATTGCCCATGTGAAAAAATCTGTTACGGTCATCATTTAGGCACGTACCGGGGAACTGCTGGGATTCCGGTTTTGCATCGTGTCCTCGTGATGATGTTGAGTTGTCATAAATAATGCTGATTAGATTTTCTCGATACAAAATGCTGATTTATCGGTAGCAATAGAGAAAAGATGGCAGAAGTTGTAATGTAACAGGCATAGCATTTCTCTTTCTCTTTCTCTCTCTCTCTCTCTCCCTCCTTACCTTTGTTTTAATCTTTTCTGTTACTTTATTTTTTTCAGGAATAGACAACTCTCATTCTCTGTTACAACAGTAATATGTTATTCTTTACACTTTTTCTCACTCCCTTATGAAATACTTTCTCATTGTTGGTATTAGTTTCTGATCGCTTTCCTTTTATGTGACGTATTCAAAGCGTAGCAATGCAACAATTTCTTTTTTTTTTTTTGTTTTTTTTATAAATTTTGTAAGCCTTCCTTATTTCTTTTCCTCTTCCTCATTTTTAATAAGTGAAATAAACATATTTACTTAATTGGAAAAATCTGGATGATATCAATCCTGAAAATGTAAAACCATGGGAAATTCAGGGATGAATCGAGGAAGATACGGAAGGTTAAGCGTAATTCATGCTACTCCGTTAAGGGAACATTCCTTGCTTCTTCATTTACTACATATTAGAGATATTTCAGGTTGTGCATAAATGTCGGGGAACAGCGAAGTCAATGGTGGCGGGGTCGTTGAAGTCGGTGATCAAGCTGCAGCTAATCCTGAACAACGGGTCTGTTTTTTTTTTTTTTTTTTTTTTTTGTCTGTTTTATTTTTTTTTTTTTTTTTTTACTTAATACTGAGCAAATCTTTTTAAGAATAGCGCCGTCGTCATTTATTACATCAGGAGGTTTATCTTAACAACTTGCAATCTGTTTTCTTTACTGAAAAGTCAAAGAATCCTTTTCCATCTCGTAAATTTCGTGGTTAGTCTTAGTCTTTCTTTTTTGATATTAGTAAGTAATTGTTTTGTGCTAGGCACTTGATTTGGCTGCATGTCTATTAGAAGAGGATGGTCCATCGCGTATCATTTCGGTGCAAATGCAGTTGGTAACGATGCAGTGGTTAGCAACTAATCAGCATGCCTTTAACCCGGATCTCATATCTCCGAACATCCTTGAAAAGCTCATCAAACAACACGTTCGACGGGTTGGTTTACCAGTGTTTGTTATTTTGCAGTTTTTTTTTTTTTTTTTTTGTTTTTATTATAACTTTCTGTATTGATCAGTGGGATACCCTACTAATTAATGAATTTAGACGAAATAATTGGATTTGATTTTGCTTTGAAATAATGATCTTATCTGAATTCCTCATACTAATTTCTTTTTTTAGCAACTTATAATAGATCAGTTTCAGTCACTGGGAGAAATCAGAATATTTTCGATTCATAATCTCTTAATTTGCTCCTAACATTATTTTGTTGTGCATTCCAAGGAACCCTAATTTTGACGCCCAAAATTTTCATAATTAGACATTTTATGTATATTTTTATATTTTTCCATGTATATTGAATATTTTATCCAAAATTTATTTCAGGTTGAATTCTCCCACTTACCGGATATGAACGACCCAAAGACGGTGATTCCACGCACTGCGAAGCTCTACACCAAACAAGAGCCCTCTGAAAGATTTATACTAATTCTTGAAGGCAGAGCAATGGTAACTATCGGGCAGGTGTGCTTATGATTAAGTAGAATTAATTGTGTAAGTGAAAACAATTCAGAATAATAGTGTTTTCGAAAAGTTGATAGTGGAAAGTATATTTGCAGAACGAGATGACCTTTGAAGCTGGTCCTTGGCATTGTTTCGGTGGTGAACTTCTAGACCAACTGGTTACAGTCGCACAGCAACAGTACGGAGTTACAGCTGCACAACTGCAACAACAAGGTATTCCGCAATGGTGATTCTTGCAGTGACATTAATTCTTGGTTCTTTTATTTTGCACCGGAGCGATATAGGCATTTTCTGACATATAATGTATATGACTGAAATAGATATGTTATGTTAAATGTTGCAACGTTTCGAAATCTGACATCCGGCTCTGGCTAACACATTTTATCCGTTTTGTTTTGCGTGATTTCATTCTCATACACTTACACTTTTGTGATGCTCGATTACTGGAGCTAAAATGCTTTTAGCAATATAGATTTCCGTAATTTTATTAGTGTTCTATCCTGTATTATTTCATTTTGGAGTGATGCTTCATTCTTTAGTTTCAAGTGCCATACAGCATTCTTCTATTAGTTCGATTTTGATTTTTATCCGAAAATTATTATTTATTTCAGGTGGTGGGACACAAGTGACATTTTCACGCAATTCATTAAGTACATCCGGTATCTCACCATCGGAACCGGTGAAAAAAAGTACGATCTCTTTTACACCTGACTTTTCGGCTGTTGTGCGAGATGACTGTACGTATTTGGAAATCACTGCCCAAACCTACCTGTTGGCCTATAAATCGACATTAATTTCGAAAGGAAGCAGGTAAACAGTCATTTTGCTCTACTAATTTGCATGCTTTAAAACATAATGTGGAGCATCAGCAACAGAAGCATCAGTAGTTACTGAATTCTATTTGTATAAGGGTAATCAGGATCACATGATAGACTAGCTTTATAGTAGCTATGAAAAACACGCTTTCCTCGTCGCTTTTTTAGTTCGCTACAGTCTTTCTGACCTAATAAATATTCCTTACGCTAATTCCTGAAGCATTGCAACAGTATTAGTTTTGGTATTTGTACTTCCAGAGCAATGTTTAACTTGTTATGGCTGCTTTCTAGCAAACAAAATTCCAGCTTCCAAATTTGTTCAGTTAAGTCTAATTAAAATAGCTTCCGCTCAAGTATTACTGCTTTGACTGGATAAAGCAACAAAATTAGCGATATATCACGTAGCTGTTTTGGAGATGTGTACTATACTGGCTGTTCCTTCTTAAGCAACAAATACCGCAGTCTTGAGCCGCACGTTCTTTTCCCGGTTGTCCTATTCATTTTAATTTTTATCATTTTAGTTGCATCTACTCACCCATTCTTTGTACATTATTTTTTATTTTAGCGCTTAATTTTAAGGTCCTGCTATACATTTAAATCGAGTAAATGACAAAATTTCTTAACTGTTGTAGTCGACTTCAGAATTATGAGTTGTCTTGAAATTTAATTTAGCTGCGAACAGTTGCTGAGTTTAATTTAAGAGTTAATTTGATCCTTTCTTCGACTTCTCTCAATCAATCTGCTTTTTTTATTTACACTGAATTGTTAGTCTGGTGTATAGCTGATCATTTAATTTAGATGCTTTATTTTTCAATGATACCTTTCAGGTCACCTTGTCCCTGACTGTGCTATTTCGTCCTTTTCAGTTTTTTAGGTCTACCAGATTGCTTTCGTGTGGTATTTGAAAGTAATGTACTAGCTGTAATTTTATGCATACTCTCTATTTATCATCTAATAAGATATTCCTTATAAGAAATAAGCTAACTTCATTTTCTCGTGGTCTGTATAGTTCAGCACTATTTTTATCATTTCTTGTCTGATCAGTATCACTATCTGTGGCTTCGTATCAGATGTTCGTGAATATCATTTCCTCATTTTTTTTGGAATTCCAACTCACTCTGGGATTCATAATAAAACATATTTGCTCATTTGTAGTGATTCTAACTTCAGTTTCCTCAAAATGCATTTCCATCTCCCTCATTACATTCTATGAGTTACATGTTGTAGTTAATTTATTTTTCATTTTATAATTAAATGGCATCGATTAGATGATGTGTGACTGGGATAATTGATGACTCGGAAAATAAAGTTTGAAAGGTTTTGATCAGCGAAGACTCAATGATTTTCTTTATTTTGTTTCTTTCGAAAACACCCCATATTATTGGTGCTCGAAATTCCAAGATTTTAAAAGTTAGCTTCCCCTTTTCTGCAAATGCTGTATTTACCCAAAAAATATTTAGAAATATATTATGGAATGCCACTGATCTTAAATTAAAACAGTCTTAAAATTTTCTAATGCATTTTAATTTAATTTTCAGTAATAATTTACTCACAATTATCAATTTTCAGTTTACTGCGTCACGTCTGAAGAATATTTTTGGTAAGGCGTTGTTAATTTTTGTATTTGTTACTTTATTTACGAGTGAGGTCGACATTACAAGCCTACGTACGTACCACATTTCAGTATTTGATTTTCCTTCTGTTGAAATGCTACAGGGTTTATTACTACTAACTTCACTTTTGGTTGTGATTACGGTTCGGATTTCGTTTTATGTAGGCGTTGATTGTTTCTATTTATACATCGTACGTTTGTCATATATAATCAAGTTGTGGAATGTAATCTGGAAAACACATTAAAATGGCTGAAAAAAAGTCATCATTAATACTAAAACGAATTTTTAGCTGGAAAGTAAAACTTGGATATGGATTCAATTTTAATTGCCGTCTTTACTTAGGGTTTAACATTATCATTTATCCGACTTCTTGAAAAATCGATCTTCATTAAAGTCTCTTTCTGGAAAACTTCACATTATCATCAGTTATCTTTTATTTCTTTACTTCTCTTTTGAATCGTAATTAGGACAATTTTTTTTTAATGTTGGGCAAATTCTTGAGTATTATCTATCAATCTAGTATGGTTTGCCTTCTAAGGTTTTCCAAACTTGTTTCAGAAGAAAACAAAAAGAAAAAAAATTGATGATCGATTGACAAAGTTACCGTAACACTCATTGTACAGTACCGCCATCATTTAGTCGTTCTACGCTAGTCTATCCAGTATCTTTTTATCGAGGTACGAAGTGAGCACCAAAGAGTTTATTGTTGCTGGGATTTTTTTCACCGTAAAAGCTGAGTAAAATCTTTTAGTGGACCTCTTTCAGGAACGTAACTAAATGAGCGGTAGTGTCGGTAATGGTGACATTTTTTTAGGGGATTGTTGGCATCAACAGGAGGGGAGGATGGTGGCATTGCTGTCACAGCAAATGGCCAGAAAATGATGTCTAGATCAAGTCTCGATGAACATTCTCTGTTGCTGGGCTCACCGCTTCTTGACAACTCACAGGTTCGCTTTGCAAGGAACGTAACTTAAAAAGCTATCACTCGCTGCATCTTTCCATTCAATTTAGTTAATTCCAATAGGGTTCCATCTGTTTAAAATAAATTTAAAAACTCGTTCTATAGTTTTCGCATGCCTTTTTCGGTATTCGGTATTAAGTACCAGTTCATGTACTTCTAGGTAAAGAATTAGCTATTACTATTTATCATTTTGGCGACATTCGTAAGCTTTACGAAACCACCGAACTTTGGTTTTCCTTTAGTGGAAAAGTAGTGCATTATGAATACCCTTGGCAAGGGCCACATAGTTTTCTAATAACCTGATGAATAAAAGGTACTTTGAAGAATGGTTTCGACTGAGAATGGGGATTGAACTACGATGTTTTCGTTGGTAACGAATGGCCTCTTTAACCACTACGATACTGCAATCATTTTTCGGTTTAATATGCCAGCTTCTAAAATTCGAGTAAATTTAAACAATTGTAAAACTTTCTGCTATATACAAGTTGATTTTGCTTTGCTTCATCGCTTGGCTCATTCATTAAAATGGTTTTCTGGTTTACTTCATTATCTCTTTCTGCAGTTGTTCAGTCATTTAGATGGCATTCCAGATAGCGATGCTTGTAAATAGAAAAAAGTGCAAGTGAAGACCAGAATTGCTAACATGCGCACGAAATAATGTTTTTTATGTCCTGATGTTAACATATTTATAAAAGATTATTTATTCATTTAGTATAGTTTTAATAAGGATTTTCTGACATGCCAGTTATATGAAATAAGTCGAAAAAAGGTTTTACTAATGGTATAATTTGAAGCTATTAAAAGGATTTGGAATTTCTTCTAATGTTCTAGTTCAACTTTCCACTTTTACCAATATTCAATTAGACTTAGGGTTTAAGAGAAATGCAAAGTTTAGAAAAATTCAGAATTAGAAAAAAACAGATAGTTTTTATTCGGAAGAATATGTTAATGTTACTATTTTATTATTATTTTACATAGGAAACTTTATCCGCTGTTAATTATAAAACTAGAAGGAAGAGAATCAATATTTTTTAAAGATTATGGACCTTTTTTTTGGCTGAAATTGTTTTACTCTTCTTGTCCGTTTTAAATTCCTGTCTTGAACTAGGTAGAAATATAGTCGAAATTTGCAGACTGTGAAGAGAATGACGAAATCGAAAATGCTGAATGGACGAAAGTGGAGAAAACGATGTCGCAGTGAAACATCCGATACCGATGACTCACCAGTGTCACCAAATCAAAAAAGCATTGGATCTAGCAACAGCTAGTATTTGTAAATAATTGCTTTTTAAATTTCCAAGTATTTTAAGTGACTTACTGACTCATGGTCTCAAGTTCAAGTATTTGAAGTGTAAGTTGTGATTGCGGGAAAAAGCTTCAAATATTTGAATTTATTTTTAAGATAACACGTGCAATCTTGCATCATATGTATGGTAATCATTTCGTTTCTTTTAAATTTTTAAAGCAAATAACATATTCAAACGAGAATTGAGCGAAGACCATATAGAATAGTTGCAGGTCAGTGGTTTTCCAGTTAATGTCAAGGAATGGAATTCTTTTTTTTGAGGTAAATTATAAATGGTGTGCTTAACTTTTGAAGTGCAATTCAGATGAGACATTCAGCAACAGTTAAAGAAAAGGTTTTTTAAGGACTAATTACTGAACGTATATTTATCTAACTTCATCGTTCTTTATATGTTACATATATTACCATTAAGATTTGACTTAGTTCCTGCTGTTCTACTTTTTTGGTATACTCGGGTCCGAATATTTTCATTTACTATTACAGAACTGAATTATTTAATGCAGCATTGTGATGTGTGTAAAATGATTTTGTATAGAAAACTTAATATCTTTTTTTGGAAGTGGATAATATTTGAACATTAATGGAATTTCTGATTTTTTAGGTTCACTTTATGCATGTACCGCTGTGCTTATTCCTAAATATGCCATATTAATGCTGTGTTACTGTATTGTTTTGTTTAATTGGTCTTTGCATTCGGTAAACTATGCTCATACTCATCAGCAGTCTCCAGTGATGTAGATAGTAAGTAGTATATATAACCGTGACATGTGTCTTATATATGTTTGGCACCACGTAAGTATTGTTTGTTCCATTGCTTTAGTAATTTCTGTACTTAGTTCTTCATTTGGGTTTTCAATTCATTTTACTAGTTTCTGAAGTTTATTCAATTTTTTAAACAGATCTGTGACGCTGTGTTTCTTTACACTCCTGGATCTTTTTTCTTATGCAGCACTTTATTACCGCTAAACCGTTTAGCTTAATTCAAAATTTAGTCGCCTATATTTTAATTCTAGATTGATTCATGCAATAAAATTCAGAAAACATTTTTGAGAGTACTAATCGAGTAATCTTATTTGTAGTTTACTTTCTCTTAATATTTAATGCCAAAATTCATCTCAATGTATGCTTGCTTCCCTACCAGCGACACTTATTGTTAAGTGAATTGACGATGGATTGAAGACTCGATTTTCCAATTTCAGTAGTCCGAAATTTACAGACTGTTTTACGCCTGTGTTGTTTTTTGGATTGAAGCATTACATTTAACTGAAGGAATATTAAGGATTCTTCTGAGGATTGGTTTGATTCATATTTTTTTTAGTCTTATTCGTTGAAAATTTAAATTTCTGGTGACGTAATCTGTGAGCTAGCCTGGTCTTTTAGAATGTCATTCACTTATTTTAATTGATATTTCCAAATTTTTACTTCGGATTCTTCAAATTTCATTAGAAATTCTCGAATATTGTTCATTGCTGATTTAAAGGCGTCGTTTTTGACGTTTCTTTTAGTACATGCGTTTTTCGCCCTACTCCATGTCAAGGCAGCAGTAAAACTTTACTCGCAGTTAAATTTCTGTCATCTCTTGACTCCATAATTGTAAAAATTTACTTTTGTAGATGTTTAGCATTTACTCAGCTGATATAGACTCACAAAAAAAATAGAAAATAATTAAAGTTATTTTTATTGGTAAAATGAGTTCATCGACGATATTGTTGTTGAAAAGCCAAAATGTCGACTTTTAATAAACTTCGTGATGTGTCATAAGTGCAACATTTGTCAGGGTTTATGAACAGAGATTGGTTAAATTCTCCTTTATTTCAAGGGAAAAACTTTAATTTAATTTTTGGCGAGCTCGGTTGATCGAACGCATCACTGAAATGAGAAATTTTGTCAAGTTTTTGATATAAGGTTTTTCGCATTGGTTGGTCAGAATTCTGTGGACGGGAAATGCCTTCACTATTGTAAAGTATTATGATGACATGATGGTTTTAAGATTTCTTTATCATTATTTTTTCAGTGTTGGAAATTTGAATAATATTCCCCGTTCAGCATTCGTATATTCTGATAATTTCTAGTATATATACAATGTTGACAAGAAACACTTGTAATTGCCAGTGGTATGGTATCGTAACTGGAAAAGCTGAAACAATGGAGCGCATCATGAACAGAATTCATAACATCAGCTTTGTGATATATGCATTATTATTACATTAGTATACGAATGTGTGTTCTAACTCAGCTGTTATTTTGTTATGAATAAAATAAAGATACAAATAAATTGGAAGTGCCCATAACCCATAACGAGCTTTATCATTTGGTTTCCACCGTTTACCTATGATTTCCAAATTCACATGGAAATTCATTCTTTGGGGTTATTTTACATAAGTTCTTCTCGGAGCAACATATGCTCATAGATTAGTACCTTGACGAACAAATAGCTTAGCACTTACAATTCAGTGGCAATAAATTTGATCGTTTAACACTTTATTCAGTGGAGTCTGAAAAGGGATCTCTAAATAATAACTTTCTCTGGAATTATCTGAACGATTTCGTCACGTCATGCTTGCTATGAAAAATAATGTTTCTTCTATGAAAAAGAATTTGAAAAAAGTGAAGTCAAAGATCTTCACTGATTGTCACTTTCAGTTTTTTCAACGGCTTGTACAGTATCAAAGACTATTCATTTCAGTTGAAAAGAATACCATTTTTTTAAGATGCTGTTCTTTTCGGCAATTTACTGAACATAACATTCTCACAAACCGCACTTGTCATTTCTATGTTTTTCTTTTTCAGTATAAAATTCAGCAATTTTTTTGTGTGAAAGAGAGAGGGAAAGCCTTTTGTGTACTAATTGAAATTATTTTGATGTCGAGAACAATTTCTAAAATATTTCATTATTCATCGAGAAATAATGAAAATGTTGAGAATAGAAGGCCTTATTGCAGCACGGGTGTTGAAATATGAAGGAGCAAAATTTTCCTGTCATTTCGAAATTACACTTTCGCTTTAGTTGAAACAAATATTAGTTTAGGATCAGAGAAAAAAACTCTCACTGGTTGGGTACAGTTCAAAAACTACATGGCTCCCCAATTTATAGTTGTTTTTTTTTTTTTTTTTTTTTTCTCCACTTTTCGTGGACTTTTCATTTCAAATTTGTTAAACTCTAAAATTACTGATTTTTAATTTCACTGAAACATTTAATTATGCTATCATGTTTTTCGATGCTTCTGTTCATGATTTATATGTGAAAAGTGTAAGTGAACTTAAAGTAAGAAGTGCTAATAACCAGGAAGAAATTCTTTTCCTACTTCTTGATCAAGTCGTAATGGAATTCTCATTTAAGAACAAGAATTATTTCCAAGAAAAACGAGAAAAAAAGAAACAGTTATACCACTTTCCACTCAGCCTTTCGACGTTCATTTTCTCTTTTAATAGTTTTTTTTTTTTTTTTTTTTTTTTCTATTTTAGATCCTTTTAAGTTAAAATAAAACACAAATTTTAGAACGCAACAGTCTCTCTTCCTCAATGTTTCCTTCCTTTTTTCCCATTCAATAACGTTTCCCTTTATCTTCGTCCTAAATTAAACATTTCATTTTATGTTTTCATTAAAATGTGAACAGTGTCAAAATATCGTGGGACAAAAGTTGAAAAGCGTTTTTGATGTCGAGAAGATGAATGGTTCCCAAAAATTCAATATTTGTATGCCGTGAAAAAGAATATAAGGGTCGAAACATCATTTCTGTCTCTTACTTACTATTATTAGTTATTTATTGTTGTTAATTATGAACACTAACTCTTGCTGTAAATTATTATCATTAAATATTATTACTAATTATTACTGTTAGTTATTATTATTAATTATTATTATTAATCATTAATATTGATTACTACTGCCAATTATTATTAATTATTGTTAATATTATTCCATCATTTGTGTCATACCTGTGTTTCCTTGTTTTCAGTAGATTTCTGAAAAATTAGGAGAAATCCCTTTTGTTAAGAGTAATGCAATATTTTGCTGATGATAATTATAGTCACTTCATTAAGAGTTTTTGTTAAACGGAACTTTTTTCCCTAATTCTTCGTCCATTTAATCACTTGCAGTCAACAAAAGGTTCAGATAATTAACTTATTTTTTAAAATGTTTAATATGACATATCAAACACATTTAAGACCAATCATCGATTCTATTAAACATATTTAATTACATTTCACTGCTTCAATAATTATCCAAAATACCATTGAAAAGAATAATCCTAAGCAATCAGGGATAAATTATTTAAAAATAGTGCATTGTATATTTAAGCAAATTACTTGAAGTTAATGTGTAAGTGCGAAAAAATCTCAACTGCATATCAGTAAGTTTACATCCCAATAGCATACTATTAAATATTTTGCTGATAGAGTAATACTCTTGGTTGGTAAGTTGATAACATTTAGTTCATTTCACTAATGCTCGGCAAGCGATGCTCTCATGTTTTGTATAATAATTATTATAATACCATCTTAAATATAAGAAATTATTTTCTAACATCACTACTTAACAATTACTGATACTTACCCTAACTCATTTTTTAACATTCGCAGTTTTGTAAAATGTTATTCACAAAAAGTTTTGCATAACCGAAGGAATAAGTAACAATTTGACATGTTTGAAATCATTCGGACTTTTCATCAAGTTCACATTTCACATCGCTATTCAACAAGTCTGTTGATCTATCAATTTCCTGAATTTTGATTAATCACAAACATTTCATGTTCCTCATTGCTATCCTTTTCCTATGAAACTTTTTTCCAGCGAATTTTGTCTTTATGCTTGAGTGTCATCATTTTGGAAATTGAATCTGACATTTGGTGGAAGTCAGTAAAATTTTCAGCTGCAACCGCGGATGTCACCAAGAATTTGTGTGATAGGCGCAGGAGCAAGTGGTCTAACAGCCACAAAAATATGTCTTGAATACAATTTCCAAGTGATGTGCCTTGAGAAATCCACTGATATCGGTGGACTATGGCGATATAAACCCCATCCATGTTCTCCTGGTTCGAACTTCACTTTCTACATTTTTGTTCCTAAATTTGAAGTTTCATTTTTAATCATTTTGAGATGTCAGATTAGCGATCTTTTAATAGCACAGCTAATTAATTAGACCGCGATTGTCCAGTTTCAGTGTTTGGTATATGGAAAAACAGTACGGTAACAGATTTCAAATGTCATCGATTAAAATCAGGCTATTTGATTTCTCTGTAAAACGACTATTTAAAAATTCGAACATAGAAATTTCTACTAGATCTCCTAGTTCAATCAATGATTATTAATTAATTAAGCAGTACAATTTCATCGGTTATATTTGAGTTTTTTATATGCTGCTTTTTGTTCATACAATCATTGAAGTCAATAATGGCGCTCTGGAGAATTTTCTCTCCTATTATTAAGTGCTGAAGTAGATGGAAACATGAAAAACGAACTAAAATCGAATACAAATTTGAAACTAAGACGACGACATCATTCTTTGAATGAGAGTTTTAGCGGATAAAAGGAAAACGAAGCATAATAATACTTATGAAGAAAATGATTAGACGCAATTTATCCCTTATCTGAAACCATGCATGGATCGATAATTAAAGTTAAAAATTGAATCCAGAAATCTCAAATAGTAGTATTTATGGTGATAATTGCAAATTAAAATGAATAGAAAATGTCTTAAATCCAAGGGTGGGCACTCCATTGCATGCATCTTGTATCTTCAAGCAAGCAAATGGATCATGGAAAAAAAAATTGTCCATAATTACTGGTTTGTAATTTTTTCCGGGAATATCGACTATTTTTCAATAAAAATAAAAAGTGGCAATGCTAATGAATTAAAATATAATAGCTTACTAAATTTTGCTGTGCTATAAATTAAACAGTTCAAAGACTATATCAATTATTTTGTTATTTTAACATTTTAATGTAACTTTTATCAAATTCATCTCCCATTTAGGTGAAGGTACGGTAATGAAGAATACTGTAATCAATTCATCGAAAGAGTTGATTGCTTTTAGCGATTTCGTTCCATCGTCTGAAATGCCCAATTTTATGACCCATGTACAAATGTTGGCTTACCTTCGATCATATGCCAAAAATTTTGATTTGTTACGGCATATTCACCTCAAGCATGAAGTGTTAGCTGTTGAAAGGAATGAAAAATATGATGAAAACGGTAGATGGAATGTTACATATCGTAATATTAAGTAAGTTAGTTTGTTATTTCATTTCATTTACTTCTTTATAATTACTAATTCCAAATTTCAATGGTCGCATTTTGGCCAAAAAGATATATTTCTGGTTTATTCCAAGTGGGTTACTTCTTTTGCAGTCTTCTTTTTATCATCTGCTACTTAGCCAGGCATTAAAAATATTCCGACAGATAGCTTTACTTTTTCCTCATTCTTAAAATTGATGTTGTATAATTTTTTAGCCTTTCCTGAACTTATTGATATTAATAAATCCAATAATTTTCTTCTCAGTTACAGCGACACCTTAAAGATTATGCACCACTCGTTTATCAGTCCTTTGGAATTTCTTGAATTCCAAACTATTTTCAACTTTTTTCCTTACTTCTCTTAATCCATATTCATATTTCTGGCAGTGATATCAATCTGCATGGCGTGACGATACTTTGCAATTCAATATTTCATCTTTTGAAACCCTCATGATCATTTTTACTGTTTGCTTTTACGTTTTAATACTTTTAGAAGTGACTTATATTACTCTCTTTACCTTATGCTTTCAGTATTTTACCACCAAACCTTTTTCCCGTCTAAACCGCTAGGAAATCCCAAAAGTTTGCCAGTGCTCAACTTCCGACTTTTGGCCAGCCTTCCCTGATCTAGTTAATCTTGCACATCTATTTTCAGCTGCTTTTTCACTGCTCTAATCCAATTTGATTACTCTTTGTAAACTTTTTGCTTATGCAAAGGAAATATTCCACTTAGATCATTTCGAAACTCCTCGTTCCTTATCCTTTGTTCAGTACTTTCCTACTTTCCAAATCGCTTACATCTTTCTGAACTCGTGTTGATGCAAGCAAGAAATAAATAATCCTTCTACATTCGTTTCATATTCATCTGATGTTCTGATTATTTTAACCTTAATATACTTTTTACTCTTTTCCTTTCACTTTCTCCTCATGAACCTTTGCTCTTCTTTTCACTTCTTACCCTTCGATGTCGCTCATACTTTCTATTTCCTATTTAATACATAATACCTTCATTTCTTTCAAGGTTTCTTTCATTAAATCCTGATAATTCATGTCAGAAAATACCTAGCTCTTTGCAGTGATGTAAGTATTTGTGAGGCTACAATTTGACGTGGAACAGAATTCTACTTCTGCATAACAACACTTACTACTTCCTTATTTCTCCAGTCATTATTTCATTTCACATTAATCTCTCAGAAGTTTTAAGGTCTTACGTGAAGAAACTGGTCATTTCTGATTTCGCTATCAAATCCATACCAAATTTCACTTTTTAGCAGTCAAAGTGTTGCTCAGGAAGGGAAATTTTGCGATTGTTTTATATTTTCATCTGTACTACCATTCAATAATGGTTGATTCATTTAATTAATAATTTGCTTTTTACACCATTGCAGGTACAGTGAATTTCGAAAAGGAAAAAGACAAAAAAGAAATAATTAAATATCGAAAGATTGGGGGAGAAATTTGCCAGAGAGATGTTAATAGCATTTACTCACTTTTTACAGCAATGATAAGGTCAATACTGAAATATTCGATGGAGTGCTGCTTTGTTCTGGCCATCATACAATCCCACATTGGCCAAAGCCATTCCTTGGACAAGACAGATTCCATGGTGAAATAATACATAGCCATGATTATCGCGAACCGTTTGCTTATAGTGGTAAAAATATTGTAGTTATTGGACTTGGTAATTCTGCTGGTGATGTTGCGGTCGATGTTAGTGAAACTGCTAATCAGGTGTTTTTTTTTTTTTTTCACCTTTGCTATAATCTAATATAATATCTGTTTCATTATGCATGATTTCCTCATTTCATTCAAGGTTTACTTGTCAACTCGTACTGGTGCTTGGGTGTTAGGTCGGACTTGGGATAGAGGCGAACCTGCTGATGCTGTTTATCTCAGTCGTTATCTCCAAACACTGAGAAAAATGATACCATTTTGGGTATGTTTCATCATTGCAGATTGCATCAATTAAATTAAATTAAATCAACCGATTCGGAATAGATGACAACATTCTTTAATGAATGTTAATGATAATACTGAAAACAAACCTTGTCAGGTAATAATTAAGGAGATAGCTGTTGAAATAGGCCATTCACATAACCATTCTAAACTTGATTAGTAATTTAGAATTGTATTGCAAATAAGTAGTTAAAAAGAAATAAGTTTAAATGATATTAGTAAAATATTTTTTCACAAAGTACGGGAGCAAAATTTAAGTAATTTTTATAACTTTCAATTTCATAGAAGAGCATTGATACTAAAAATGCAAATTACAGTTGCTCAATAAGGCAATGGAGAATCAAATTAATAAGCGTTTTGATCACGGACGATTTGGCTTGACACCAAAGCATGGCCCTCTTGAAGCACATACTACAGTTAGCGACTACTTGCCAAGTCGTATCATTACCGGAACGATTATTGTAAGCTGAGCTAAGATGACTAATTATTAAAAAAGCTTTTGAATTTGTCAATCATAAACATTTTGGTATTGCGTGAATTAAGCAAAATATTTTTTCGTTGCTTTTTTCGTCGGATTCATTTACGCTGGTTTGGGTTACAGCTTCATGTGTTTTGTCATTATCGTTCACTGTTGAATCACAGTACATGAACTCTACGCAATAAAATATGGCATTGCATTTACGTAGTTAATCGAGTTTTTTTTTTTTTTTAAAGGTAAAACCAAACATCGCGCGTTTTACTGAACACGACATAATATTCGAAGATGGCACAGCGGTGACAAACATTGATTTGGTCATCTTTTGTACTGGTTATTTGTTTCATTTCTCAATAGTCGAAAATGGAAACCTTATACCAGTCATTGATAACGAAGTCAATCTCTATCTGTATATGTATCCACCACATTTGTCTCCCAAAGTTTGCTCTTTCTTCATTTAAATATCCAAAATTCTTTTTTTTGTATCGTTTTGAGCAATTTTATTCTCTGTGCTAGCAGTATTTCTGCACTTAATTACAGCTTTTCCTTCTTTATCGTTATCCTGCAATAAATCACCTTAATTAAAATTACAGAATACCTTGGCAGTAATAGGTCTTATCCAACCGATGGGATCTATTCTGCCTATTTCTGAGATGCAAGCTCGACTTTATTGTGAAGTTCTGTCTGGTCATTGCAAACTTCCGGAAGCTGAAATTATGCAGGACAATATTGACAAAAAGCGAGAATTTAATGCAAAAACGTATGTGAAAAGTCTACGGCATACGATAGAGGTTTGGAATGGTTGTTTTGTTCACTTAAGAAGCACTTGTTTCTGATTAATTCATGTGAAATGAATCGTTAATTAAAATTTAAGGTGAATTACGTGTATTTCATGGACGAACTTGCGGAAATGATTGGTGCTAAGCCAAATTTATTGAAGTATTGGTTCACTGACCCATACTTGGCATATAGGCTATTATTTGATGGCATGGCAGCGTATCAGTTCAGACTTCAAGTTAGTTTTGGTTTAAATGTTCATTAGTTCCATAATTTATGGAAATGTCTTCCAGCAAATCAATGTTAATATGGTTAAACATAATTTTGTCCATCATTTTCTTAGGGTCCACATCCCTGGGATGGAGCACGTGATGCGTTATTAGATATGCCGAGACGGACATTCGAGAACTCACGCACACGCCGTACTCCTGAAACGATGAAATCAGCACCATTAAACAAGATCCTGTATCTCTTACAAATAACGAGACTTTTTTAATATATGCTTGATATGCGATTTGAAGTTCCATAATCGATTCTGGAATTCCATATTCCAAAATTTCTGTATTAAGCATATGGAAATCTTAATAAGTGCAGTTGGATGTTTCAAGAATTTAATTGCTTGACAAAAATGCAATTTGTTTTTCTTTTCTTTTTCATTAAATTAACAGATCTTTTTTTCTATTAAACGAACAAAGTTCTTATTGGTAAAAATCTTAAAAAGATTATAACAACAGTATTCTTTGATGAAGGAAATTTATTTTGGTGTCCTTTTATCATTTGAAGTTACTATCAATCATTTCTTTTAATGTGGAATTTAATAAACGAATGAACAGTTTTGATTAATTTTAGTTTGCAGGTTATGTCGTAATTCATTTGATTTTGTCTTCTAATAGTACAGAGCATGGGTTGTCCTTCAAAAGACACGGCGGATTTTTTTTTTTTCCTGAAAATTTGTACTTTTGACAAATCTTTTGAAAAACATCTGTGAAGAATTGTTGTGATTTCATATAATATTTATTACATCAGTTTTTAACTATAACATTTGATATTATTACCTGAATACTTATTATTAACATTATAAAATAAAAATAGTAATCAGTATAAAACAAAATTTGGGCAAAATTTTAATTGATAATGCAAGTGGATAAATATATGCATTCATTCTTGATCCATTTTCCTGGAAGAAAATGTACATTAATTTTTTCTCGATTTTTTTCTATCAACGTTAAATAATCTAAACGAAGCAAGAGCAAACATGCTATTTACGTTTTAAAAATGCTATGCTTCTTTGAAGTCAAGTAAAAAAATTTTCTGATAAATTTGAAATCAGAAATTTCTTTTCCTTAAATGTCAAAATCGCGAGTATGAACTATCCAGATGAAGTCTCTCATCTTATCATGAATTTGCTGTTATATCAATCTTTGCATTATAATATTTGAGCAAAACCATACCTATTTCTCCTGTGCAAGTAAATTACAACGGTTGATAAAGTAGTAAGTAGAAGTGAGATAGCAAATAGTAACACTCCAACGACTGGATAAGTTAAACATACTTTCGGCGGTTTCACCAACGCTATTGCCATGCCATTTTCTGATCCATAATGAAACTGAAATTTAATTGTTCCACTCGAAATTTATTTTGAGATAACGAACTGTATAACCGATTCAGGTACCACTTAGGGAATCCAGAAAATTATAACTTTTTTCTACATACCTTTTTTAAAAGATCTATAGTGATGAATGGCAGTATTTGCTGAATTTAAAAGTCAGTGTTCAAGTATTAGTAAAAACCTGATTAACAACTTTTTTTTTCTTATTTTTAAAGAATCTCAAAGAATATTTACTGAAATTAACACATTAAGTAGTGATAGCATTTCGCCGAGCTACATTCCCAATAAAAAAATGTGATAAAGCCGTGAAATCTTTACTTGCGTGATTTGCTGCACTAAATGCCTTGATTGAGGATCAGATACTCCATCTTCTTCAATATTTTCCAGCATGCTTAGTCTAGCGGTCAGGTCCATCTGATGAACATTGCGTAAGCCTGATCTATCATGTGGTCTACTTTCCAATGAAGTGCTAGAATAATTTAAATTTCTAAATACTTATTTTTCATTTGGAAGGTTACGTGTAATAACTAGCAGTGAATGTAAGACGTCACTTCTATTGATATATTAACAACAGTTTGTAGGATTTATGAAACAAAACCTAAAATTACTGCCAGAATGACGTCGAACTCGATTACCACCGGTACAGGTGGGTGGCGAGAGGCCATCACATTCACCAGCAGCTTTCTTACACAATTCTACAACACACTGATAATTGAGGACCGAAGTATCACTAAACTTGTAACCCCACGTTTCAACCACTGCCTGAAAATCAAACTTTTGAAATGTTTCCCTTAGTTCCAATGAAATTTTAATTTTAATTTACTTTCAATTCATTAATTTATTCTTTTAATTTTGTTTGAAATTGCGCAAGTACTAATATTTTAGTCAGACACATGATATAAAAATGTGTTCACGTTCTAAAGAACTTGAACTAGATTGAATTTAATTAACGAAAATTTGAAAAGAAGTGAAAACGAGAATTTTTTTATAATAAAAATAGTAAAAAAAAAAGTTTTTTTAATGACTTTTTTTAGTAAAAGAATTTTCAAATTATTTTTGAAGTGTTTTTCTACTAATTACATTCGTCTGGTTAGACTGCTTCCTTATTTGTTATGTTTTTTTTTAACTTGCTTTAAGCATTAAAATTGTAACTATTTTAATTTTTTTGTAAATTTGTAAGATATTTTACTCTTCTCAAGTCTGCATCATATTGCACATCAGGTTGAATGATCGGATCAATTGCGCATCCATCCATATCAAGCTAAAATATACTTGAGTGAGTCAATTTCCTTGTGAATTTAATCAAATGTTATTAATTTATGAAAAGAAAAGAATTAAGTACCAAATCGAAACGCATTCCTCGTCCATCGTTAACGAAACACGAATGTACGAGAAATCCTTGTGTATCATCATCACATTCCCAAACATGGTAAATTTTTTCGCCAACTTGTCCGTAACTTGAATAGGTTAATGAATATATTGAATTGTTTTGAAATTCTTTAATTCCAAAATATTTAAAAAATTAGATGTAAATCTCATTCGAAAAATATGGCCAGTATTATATTAAAATTATAAAAAAAATAAAAAATTTCTGATTAAATTAGTTAACCGATAGGAACCAATTCATAGACTAATTGTTTAGTTAGGGAATTAATTTGACAAATGGAAATCAAAATCTGAAATGAGTAAATTTGATATTGTAAACAAAGAGACTGCAATATGTTCGGCAGAAATTTATTGCCAGTTTTTTGGACTCGAAGTTTAGAATTTCGAAAAGAAGAAATTATACACAGCTGCTGGTCCATCAGCACTTCCCGAATGAATACTGTATGTGCAAGTAGGCATTTGTACCGTATCCAGTAATTCAGTGGTGCCAATTGATGACATATCTACACCGGATGTCAACCGTTTAATATTCCGGAAAAAGCACATGCAACGGTAGGCTCGATCAGCTCGCGTAACAAACGTTCCGTGGAATGATACCACAATCGTAAGAGAGAACATAATACCCTAAAATAATGCAAAATTTGTGTGAAATTTTAAAATTCAAAGCGTTTCGAGTAAGTTAGTGGCATCAGACGTACTTCAAGAGAACCGGTGACTCGTTGTCGTTGCATCGTGCAATCACCGTTTTGAATCATCATTGAAAATTTGCTCTGATCAACGTTTGACGCAAAACTCCGTGAGCACCGATCATCATCTGCCAGTCCTCGTACATATACGCGTCCCGTAAAGGGCTTTTTGGTTTTGAACGTTAACGACACCATTGTATCCTCACAATCTACCTGTAATATAAATGTAATTTCCTATTGGTATGCCAAAAGATGTACCTAATTTTAAAAAGTCCAAAAAGTGACCTTCAATAAATTAAATTAAATAATTTAAAGTCCAGTATAATAGAAGTTTCCTTGGCAGTCTCACTTATTTAAAATAAACTTAATTTGAGTAATTAAAACTGTCAGGAAGTTGTTTCAGCAGAGCTTATAAGCCATTATTATGAGTATATTCATTAAACTGATTGTCTAAATGGTCCAAACCAATAATTTGTAAAATAAGTTGAAGAATTCAGTAAAAAATTGTGATAATTTACCAAACAGTAGTGCGAAGCATCATTTTTTTAAGATTTGATTAAAGGAGAAGATAAAAGGAAGTTTGTAATCAACGAAATATTTGAAAGATTAAGCTTGCTATACTCATCAAATGTATTTTAATTCATTCAATTTGCTTATTAATGTATGATTTTTCTTCCATTTCTTTTTAAATTATTTTAATACAACTTAATGATTGCGATTGATTTAACCAATAATTAACCAATAAGAACCAAAAAAAGAAATTCATTTATGTTTATCATCATTAAAGGTGCTGTAAGAATATAATGAAATGATAGGGGATAAAAATGGATAGAAAAAGCTTACCACAGGAGTTCCAATTAATTCGTTATCAATGGTAGCAGCTAATGTAGCAGCCATTATAAAACTGTTCATGAGAAATAGACTAAAAGTTTGAGGAGCCTTTGAAGTTTGCATAATTTTTGAAACGACTAATTGTTCAAAACACCTTGTATGTAACTCAACTGCGAGACAGATATTTATATATATGTGTATTATAGCTTGGCTATCAATTGGGACATCAGAAGAAGAGCAAAGGAAGAAAGATGGAAAAGGCTTGGAAATGATGTGTTCCTATTTGATATTAAGGACAACAAATAAGGAAACAACCCCCATCTGTTCATATTAACGGTAAATAGGTCACAATTTTTAATTGGCATGTAAATTTACATAGCATCCAACGATTTCATCCGTTCATCGCTAAATGAAATCTTGTCGTTCGTGATAGATAGATCACCGAAATTAAAATGTTGACGATGTTGTTGTTTTGCTGTTGTTATTGTTAATTGTTTGGTTAATGGGAAGAATAAAAAAATGTAACGAAACTTCGAAAATGTATCCTTTGTGCGAGTTACCTCTTTTTATATCAGTTAACAATGGAGCGTTATTTTAAAGTAAAGAAAGAAAAATTGAGGAAATTTGAAAAAAACCCTACACAATTTCATCTTTACTGGCCTCCATCAGTAAATTATCCAATGGAAAAAAATTTGAAAGGATAAAATTAAAAAACGAAATGATCACTAAATGAGTATAAAGGAAGAAATTATAAACTAGTTGTTGCAAAAAAGTCTGTTAATACTTTTTTCTGCTTAGCGCGAACTTATCAGTAGACTTTTTTCTTTTACATAGAAGTAGAATTTGAAGCATTTAAAAGTACTCGAAATTTCCAGACTTTTCAACTTTTAGTCTAGTATCACCATTAGGAAATACACTGAAAAAATATTCAAAGAAATTCTGAGATATATAAATGTTTTTTTTTTTTTATTTTTTCAATATTGTTAGTTTAGAAATAGATTGTTGGATATTAATGTGACATTTTTTAAGTTTTCGAAATCTAATTTTGAAACTGATTTTAGTGGTATGTGATCTTGCTATGTAATTTTACTTTTTGAATCAATTAAAGATATTCATAAAGCAAAATCATTTCTCAGTTCTTGAGAAAATCCTTGTCTGCGAAATTTGAAATCAATAAAGTCTCGAAAGGGTCAATTTAACTGCTCTTTTCCTTTCTTCCCTTTTTTTTTGAAATCACTTGTTGAATAAAAGATAGGAAAAAGCAAAAAAAAAAGAGCTGATGTTAAGGACAACGGAACATTAATTAATTGTTATCAGGGATGATCAGTATTACCTTCTGGAATCATTCCAGAACCAAAAATTTTTATCTCATTCAATGATTTGACCTCATTATCCATAGTTTTGTATTGCACTCACTTCTTCCTCCTTTAAGACAAATCATATCGAAATGATTTCAATCACTGTCGTTTATGTTCGACAGTTTAAAAAATTTCTTATTTAATGTTATCTGTCACTTCTCATTTATTCTTTTTTCTTCCGAGATTCACCACTAATAATTATCAATGAAAAGTAGTTGCAGTTAACTTTAGATGGATCACATTCAAATTAGTTATTCGATAATTTTTTGAAACCGAAGAATTGAAAATCTCTTGCAAATTACATAAAGTATTGAAATGAAAAATTTCACAGAGGCTATGATACACAAACTTTTCCGCAGTTGAAAATTTTGCAGAATAAATGTAATTTTGAGGACTAGTTTTGAAAAATGTAAAAGCACTTGTAGATTATATTTCAAAATCGCTGAAAAAGAGTTGTTATTCTAATCATTTTAAGATTTTACTAGTCATTGATAAAAATTATTTTACCTTGGCTAGATTAATTTTTATAAAAAGTCTTGCTCACTTCTTCATGAATTTGCAAAGTTTCAAACACAATAGTGCATTAAATAGAGAACAAATTTTCGTTCCCAAAATTGAAGTTTTTCGTAACTTTTTTCTCTTTAAAGTTCCATTTTTAAATAAAAATCATTAGCAATGATAAGAGAGAAAAATGAATTATCTTTCAGTGCTTGAAATCTATTGATGGAATCTTGAATTCTCAAAAAATGATTGCAAAACTTCACATCATCCAACAAAATCCTAAGCAAAAACTGTATTGGAATTTTATCGATTTCCCTAGGAAAGAAATGAAAGATTTCATTTCTGATGGACAAGCTTTGCATAATTTGTTCATTATTCTGTAAAGTTTCATGAACTCCTAAATCTCACCCATTTCCTTTTCCTTCTTTCCCAGGAAAAATCCTAACTAATAAACACCTGTCTATTATTAAGTAGTGCTATTAGTAATATCTGTTATCAAGTGACAATAATCTTTTTGTCCAGAATTACTTCTTCAGAAATGAGATCTGTAAATCAAAAATAGCAAAAAAACAAACGCCAATAAAAGTTCTAAGTACATTAAAAGAAAAAAATGAAAAATTGAGAAAAACCAGTTGTAGAAGAAACTTATATCAATCATATTGACACTGTACAAGGCGTACGACAATGTACGCTTCTCAAAATGTATGTCTTGATGCTACAGACACATTAGATTAGAATCTTAGCGATAGACACTAATCAACCAACGTTCATCTGGTCAGAATGCATTTCCAACTCCGTTTGTTCCTTTCCTCCATTCCGACTAATGATTTTGTTGCTTCCGGAACTATCCATATGACTTCGATTTTTTCCGGATATCAAGCTGCTACTGATGAGATCTTTTTCATCCTCAGCATGCTTCTTTATGAACATTACGAAAAGTTTTCTTTTTTTAGCTTCTTAGAGTTTTTAAGTTAAAGCTTAATCGTAGGTAAAATATGTTTTTACAGTTTATCACTCTAGCGTATATTCCTCAATATGACTGATGTTATTAACGTTAATTAAAGATTCTGATTTTGCACCCAATATTGCAAAGTTGAAATTTTAATAAGTGTTCGACTTGTGATTATATAGTTTGAAACTCAATTCAGTTTATTCTATTTCAAATAATTCGAAATGAATCGTATTATTTCAGCTTTCTCAATCCCGATTTAAGTTTGATTAATTCAAATTTACCCCTCTGACATTTTAGCTGTAGCATAGAATCAGTTGCAATCCATTATAGAGCACGAATTAAAAATCCACCAAAATAATTTAAATTATTTCAAATAACTTCCAACCTAATTTAACAAATCGAACTTCATAAATTAAATAAAGCTAACTACAATTAACATAATTTCTCTGCTTTATTATACCGACAACAAATATTAACAGTGCTGAATGATTTATTTATGCTAATTTCAGCCAAAATTCAAACTAAATTAAATGAAATAAAATATAATAATTGCAATCCTTCCGATGTCAATGAGTTTTTTATCTGCTAGGAGTAGCTGAAATGCTACAATGAATAGTCTGCTTTCTCATTTTTACCTCTTTCATCTCAAGTGCTCTCAGGAATTTGAAAAATTTTTCTCAGTAAATTCCACATAGAAGGAGTACTTGTCACCTTTTTATCGATGGCTTCCTTCAAAACAAATACTCTTTCTCTCCAATATTAGCACATTTTTTAACTTTACTTAAACTCTAAAACAGACAACTTCGGTCTCAGCATCTATCATACCTTTCTCGTACCATCCAGCACTAGAGTATCAGTACTAATTGTTCATCTTAACTTACTCTTATTCGCTTTCTTTGGTAATAATCGTGATTTCTCGGATAGAATTTCTCCATGTGATGATAATTCATTACTTCACATTTTCCAACAATCAAATTTTTACGAATTCGAATTCCGACTAAACAAATTAGTCTTACTTAGGTAAAAACTTTTTGATATTCGAGCAAATTGTACAATTTGAAATTCAATTTAATTTGTTCTCTTTTAATGAGTTTGAAATGAATCCTACTCAATACAACTTTTTTACAACAAATTTACAAATTTCTTTGCAATTAAACGAATTGTCATTACCTGCTCATTTTAAAACTTGAAGACTTTCGTGTTTTGAATATTTGCATCTTTTGAAAATATTATACTTTCTGATAAAAGGCACACTTACACTTGTAGAAAGATGAACTGCAGTATCACATTAATTAAGGCTACTTTACTGCTTTTATTATTTTGCAATTAATTGGTTTCTTTATTATCTTTATACGATTTAAGCGAATGATAAAGTTAATATTTCCTAATATATAATAAGTTTATTTGTCATGTAAGACATTTTATTATGAGTTAAAATTTTGTCGTTAAACTATGGAACTTTTTGAATTTACTGATTTAAATCCCAAAATGCCTTTCTTCGTCAAGGAGTTCGATCAGACCTCAAAATGTAGTCGATTTCTTCTTTCATTGTTAGCTCCAAAACAAACATTCTTATTGCATCAGTAGCACCGCAGATGCTTTATCATTAGATGTATCAATTATAAGGATTCTATTGCTCATTGTGAAGCAAAAAGAGGGAGAAAATATCAAATGTGTCTAAAGGGTGGAAGTTCTCTGAGAGAATCATTATGAGGAAGCATCAATGAGATGTCAACCGTTCTTATTATATTCATTTTTTTCGCCCTCTTATCAAGAAATTTCGTCATCTCTCAGTTGATTTGCACCAGTGAATCTTCTAAGTAAGTCTATAAAAACCACTTTTACTTTTTAATTCATATTTTACGGTCAGTACGGCAATTTTTTGGGAACGAGAAATGGAGATAAGAGAGCATTATTGAGTAAATGCTAATAAATTTTTAGTTTCAGTATTTCTTGAGTGAGGATTCCTATTCTTTCCATTTCCCAGTATTATACGGGAGAAGAATATTGAGGTTGTAAAGAATTTATTTCAGTTTAAATAGGAAAAAGATATGCTTTGATCTCGACAAAGGTCGCTTTGTTGACCCAAAAATTGGTCGAAATTCGATATATGCTGTAGAAGTTGGTCTTAAACAACAAGAAATATCACTGGGCCGAAATCGAAGAAAACGTAATCTTTTGTTTGTTGCAACTATTTGGTAATTTTGTGCATCATCATAAAAATGCTTTATATTACTTCAACTTTAGTGCAATAATTTAGCAAAATATTGCCAAGATTCTTTTGCCAAAAAAGTCCTTGAAACACATTAATTTTGAAGCAAATTCTTCCCTTTTTTTCTTATTTTTTAAAAAAGTCACATCTATTTTTGCCTCGAAAAAGAGGCCGACGATATGCCGAAAATTGATAAAAATCTTTTCTACAAATAAATTTTCTCGTCCATTTTGTTTTAAACAAAAAGGAATTGGATGGTTGAAGAGATAAAAATCATCGCCAAACTAAATTACATTTTTCATAATGTCTAACTTTTTGTTTCGTTGTTATTCAAATAGAAAATTTCTTTTCAAAGAAGGAAAAAAAAAGTTCTCATTTAAATCTTTTATTTTTACTATGGGATTTATTGTGTAATGAAGATGTCACTTTTTCAAATACATTTTCAATTTTGTTTTTAAATTGCTCAAAATAATTGCTATCAACTGAAATTCTGTGCAAATGTTTATATTGCTGCACTACAAACTATTTATTCGAATTTCATTTCCATTGTTTAAACTCTTCAGCGATAATAAATATTAAATGTTTTTATTTGTTTCTTTCTTTTCGCTTCATTTTCTGTTCATTTAAAAATGATTTTCAGTTTTCACTTGAAAAAATAATTTTCTACGTATACGCTAGTTATAGCACGAGCATGTCGTGGTTACAATTTCTATCTTCGCTGTCAAAAGAAGTACAGAACTTACTTGGGAAGACTGGAGTGTCGTTATGCAAGATGTTCCGTATGCATTGCTGAACACTTGCATCCGGATTGTCCCTTCTGTCACACTGACAGTATGTGTACTTCTTGTCTGACTTATTTTTATGTACGTAGATCTGAAGAGAACTACTTACTGATAGCCTGACAAAATTTCCAAGTTCTATTCAATTTACAAAATTTCTGAAGTATTCTTTCACAATTCTCGATTTAATTTTAGTTTGAATTAGAAAATTTGGAGTCCATCTGTTGCAGAAGCAGCATTTTGTCCAGCCGTTGAAACATGCTCTTGCCCTTGGAAGGCTGGTTATGGTATTTGGGACTCTTGCAGGCGACAAATTAATAATCGATGTTACGGTACTTTATTTTGATTTCAATTTAAGTTTTCTTGGTTTTGAAAATTTTTTGTAAATCACAGTTACTGTGAATTGTATTTTTCCCTCTTACCATAGAAATTTTTCTCATCATTTTCAGTATTGAATAGAATTTCAAATTTTTATTATTGGCAAATTTTTTTTACCGTATCAGTGTGGAAGCAATTTTTCAGATGTTAATGCAGTAAAAACAGGGAAAAGCAAAAAGAAACGAAAAAGGAAAAAAAATCGTTTCAGTTAAGATACTCGAAGGTTGTTACTCTTCCAGAATCTCATAAAAGAATAACTTCAGTAATTCTCAATCTAAGGAAGATTCACATAGGCTATTACACAAAAGGATGCAATGTGTACGAAAACTGCTTCCGTCGAGATTAACCTTGAAAAATGTTAAACTATGAAAATTTTCAGATATGATATCTTCATCACTTCTCAATAATAATTTTAATTTGTATGACAGAATTCGAGATTATGCAAATTTTTGTTGGAAATGTCAATAAACGGTATAAAATATCTAAATCTGGACAGCAAATGCAGTAAAGAATCACAAACCAGGTTTACAATTCGAGTTGACACCTCAGGTAACGCCAAGCGAAGATGTGGGGTTGCAGAAAAGGCATGTTAGCAGCAAATGTCATTTTCAGCATGGTTTATGTCACAATTTACCGAAATTTAATCTTAAACAACTGCCATAGTACAGATCTTTGGGTTGTTAGCCATGATCTGAAATGCAAGTGTTTTGATCACACACATGATGTATTCTCCTTACTCATTTGCTGGATTTGTCATATCTTACATCGAGAGGACATTGATAGAATGTAGAATTTCTCGTGTATCCTACGCTTAATAGAATCCCAAAACACTCAGGATATGCATTTTGATTTGATAATATAAATGTTGGTCGAGCAAACATTAGTCCATTGAAAAAGACTCATATTGTCAGTTGACTCATTATCTTTTTTGATTCATGTTTACCCCAAGCTAATGAAATTTAATGATGAAGTTTTAGATAATAGTTGCGAGAGGTTTTCCTTATGTAAAATGCGAATATATTTAAAGAATAATGTCGTCGGACGAACAACACCACGGGATTACTTTCATAGGCTAGGTAATTGGACACTATTTGACTGGGCTATTTCCTTTCAGGTAAAATGTTCCTTACTTTATGAAATAGAAATTTCGAAAAAAAAGTGATATAAATCTGAGCGATTTTGGCCAATAATTTCAGATTACCATTGTTATACTATATGTACTGAGTGCATTATCAGTAAGTATTGTTGAATATTTGAGTCCATCGCCTATGATTCTTATGGCTCTACTCTTACTTATTCCTATTATACCAATATTGTGTTCTGATCAATATGAAGGTAAAGTATTAAATGCATTCGACCAGAAAAACATTAGATTAGACTATTAATTTGAATTTGAAAAATGTTTAGTGTTAATTAAAGGAATTATAAATTTCCAGAAAACTTGAAAATATTTGGTTGGTTGCAATTAACATGCGGTTATATTGAATTATTCTGGTCCAGCTGTGTCATACTTGATATGCATTATCATTCCAGTGATTGGCGTGCATACTTTACTTTGTGTACTGTATTTTGGCAGGTTACTGTGCCTTTATTAATTTTGTAACAAAAAACACCAACTCGAATTAAGCGGAAATCAATTGAGGGTTGAACAGTTCTTGTCATTTTGACTCGAGAGCTTTGTTCTTTGTCAAAAAATAAGCAAAATATTCTATTTCTTTAGGTTTTTTAATAAAAAGAGATAAATTGTCTTGATATTAAAAATTTTCATTGTGGTCTTAACTAGCTAATTTGGAAATTAGAAAAGTTTTTAGTTCATGTCAATAATTCTGATATCAGCAGAATGCCCTTTGTTAGAAAAAGTAATAAATGACCAAAAAAATCAATTCAAGGTTGAAACTACTAGCATCGCCACCTCCGAACCCTGTAAGCTTTTACAGATTTTTCGGCACTAAAGATATTGGATTTAGAACATAAAATGATTGTGGAAATGAATTGCTTAACATTTTTTTCCCTTTTTTAACAAAAACAGAAGAAACAGTTCTGAAAATTAATATAGTCTAAAGTTGAAACAATGATGGAAACGAATGGTTTGAATAAAATCGTTTTACAGCAAGCTCCACTTTAGCAAAACTTCGTTCAATTTTAAATCTCGAGAAACAACGATCACATGAACGAAAAAAACGATACGCAGAAAGGTAATATTTATTTATCAAAATTAATATTAAAAGTCCTTCAAAAAAAAAGAATTATAATGAAGGGGTTAAAAAATAGTTTCAAACTTTCATCAAACGCAGAAATCAGCTTCAAATTTTCAATTAATCTTGGACTAATTTTGTTTGTAATTTTGCTGATCAAGTAAATAACATTCTTTTTTTCAGGCTAGAAAAAGATGAATGCATTAGATCTGGTGAAAAAGCTATCGGTAATCAGCAAAATTGTAATTTTGAATTGAAAAAGATGAATTTCGATTATGTATAATACAGAATCATCCAAAATTGCTAATTTCATTTTTGCAAAGAACTAATTGAATAATCATTTGATAAAATATAGCAAAAGAAAATTGCTAATAGTCTAATTAATAAATGAATGTTATTTCCAGTGGAAGAAACTGATGCACAAACTGCAAAAGAAATTTATGAGCCGATAGTCAAAAAGAAGTCAGACTTGAAAAGTGCTGAGGAACAACCCACTCAAGTATTGTTATTTTAATGAAAATTTTTGTAAAAAATGAATTTCACTAAGATCTTTAAAAACAAATATCGAAATTTTTTTCAAAAATTTTGTCGAAATTCAATGGATCATTTACATATAGCCTAAAGAAAGCAAAAATGGGACAGAAGAAAGAATTAATAGGAGTAATCTTGATAGGTTAGTTATTTCTTTAATCTATGAAATAATAGATCCTGCAATTACTGATAAATTTCGGTTGCATTCGGTTTTTAATAACTGATACTATACGATAACATGAATACTTTTGCTGAAGATCCGAATGAAGAGTATATTATTCAACAATTTTGCTCACAATAATTAAGTATTAATTAAATATTTTAACATTTTGTATATATTATGATTCGAAAAGGTGGTTTTTACAGAATAGACATTGAAAGTGGAAAAGAAGTTCCAATTAGAAGGATATAAAAGATCAGTCGCAAGTTTCATTTAATTGTACAAAAGAAGATAAATAAAAAAAGATTGCATTGAATGATTTCCACAATAATTTTGTTGATTTGACTAAAGGTTTCAGTTAGTTTAGATCACTAATTTTGAGACGATATGTACTTTTGAGGTAATGATCAGTAATCTTTAATCTCTTTCTTTATTTTCTATTATGGTATGATTTCTCTTATTCAACTTATCATTCATATTTTCTTTCTTTTGAAATAAAATAACATTGATTTTTTATTAAAATTCTTAGCAATATCTTAATATTGAAAAAATTTAAGTACATTCTATTGCAGCAATAATTGATTTGTTGAGATCATTTGCCATCTATTTCATCCAGGATATTACCGATATAATCAACAAACTGGGATGTTCCCTATTTCTGACAAAAGTTAATCGAAAATCGGGAAATATCCAACAGTTACAATTATTATTCTAAATATTTTTCCTATGTGAAATTAATTTAAGATATATAAATAATATCTGTCATAAGTACCAAATAACTAATACCTTTCGTGACTATAATTTGTTTGGAAATTTATTAATTTTGAAATAGAAATAAAAATATTTTAAATTAATTCACAACTGTAGCATTCACCATTAAATTTTGGAATCAAATTTTCGTAATACTATTCGTTGATAAAGGAACTAATTAAAGATTGAGCAAATTGTTGATATTCAAAAGTTTTCAACAATCCGTCATGAATATTTTTAGAATATTGCAATTTAGTACTGCATATGCATTTGTAAGTTGAAAATAACAAAGTTAACGAAGTTGAAAATTTCGTAAAACTGTCCAACTCCTGAAACAATACGTAACAATCGATACCTTTCAATAATGAATGAAAATTTTGATTTTTTTTAAATTAACTGAATAAAACGCTTTTGGATGAATGTCATATGGAAATAATATTGAAATATGAAATATGCTTGGAATATGCACATTTACATAATTTTTCGAACGGATTCATAATTCAAAAACATATCATCATTAATATCATTTGCATGAATTCTTTATTGATCTAACGGCTGCTCGACATTTTGATATTTTTGAAAATATGAGGTTGAATTTTTATATTTTTGGACTTATGAGACTTGAAAATTTTTGAAATGCCAGAAATGGAAGTAAACTGATGATCACGAAGTTGAAATTTGCAGAGACAATCTGTCTCATGCAGGAGATACTCAGAAATTGATAGCTCGAAGTAATTTTATCTTGAAAAATTTCGCCTCTAAATTATTTATCTTTAACAGTTAGAAAATATGTTAAGATCATAACGTCACGACCAAATATTGACGATTTTTAAATATGAGTAAAGTAACTTGCATGGTTGCTACTTTTTTACTTAGAATATTTCCAAGAATTCAGATTGACATTCTTAGTTGAATGTAATCTTCTGAGGTTCATATATATATATATAAAGAAATACTGATATTTAGAAGCAGGACACATCACATTGTTCTTATCTTTTACTTCTATTTTGGCATAATTTTTCCACATTTCATCGACGGACGAAGAATCTAAAGGAAATGAAATTTCGGCATCCAAACTTTGAAATTGAATTAATAGTACGAAAAGCAAACTTATGCAAAACAAATTATTAGCGAATTATTTTCTGGAATAAATTTGATTAATTTTATGGCGAAGATAATTAAAATAATTCAAATGAAGTGATGAGAACTTGAAATGTGCAAACAAGTGATTCATCGACGTTCATCATAGCTGCTGCGTTGTCAAATTGCCCGCAGTAATGAGGCGCAGAAAATATTGTCACCAATTTACGATTTGCAAAAAATTCATAACCATCCTGCATAGAAATCTATTAATAAATGATTGATAAGCCTGAGGTAAGGATATTTCTGAACCTTGATATTAAGGATTCTTCAGGGTCTCTATGTTTTAACTATCCTTTGAGGAGAAAATTGGTACTAGTTTGAATTATTGCCAAAGTCACTATTTCATCAATTCATCATATTTTTTAGCTCAAAAAGGAAAAAAAAATTCTGAAATGAACTACTTGAACAACTTGATGTGCTCGAGCAATCAGATCGATATCCAGTTTTTGACACATTTCGATGACAACATCCGGACCAAATGTGTAAGACAATCCACGATTGTTTGCCTGCCATCCTTTTACAGATGGGTCTGGATCTGACCTATCATTAGACTTGTTTTTTATAATCATACTTATTTACATAATTTTTTGTTTTTCGAGAAAATACAAATGAAAATGATTAGTGAGACAATAGATTGATCCAAAAATGGAGTTATTTTCTTCTAGTAGAAGAAAAGTTATCATTTACAATTAATTTCAATTCTAAGTGACAAGATTTTCAATTGTTTAGACTCAATTTCAAAGGTAAATTAAATCCAATGGTGGAACTCAAACCACAATAAATCGATATGGATAGACGGATTTGGAGGATCGATAGGCCGAGTGATTTGTCGTAGCTGATCGATGCTTTTCAACTGTGGTGATAGGCCGCCGTGCATGCACAAAATTTTGCCCGCAATTAGGCCCGTAAATGGCATTGTATTAAATACTTCCTGAAGCAAATAAAGAATGTAACAAAATAAGAAAAACTAAAATGGATATTTGAGCGAATGCTTCGTTTACGTAAAGCTATATTTATACTGATCCATATATGACTCACACAACCTTATACGTGAACTAATTTGCAAACCCACGTATGCAGCATGTTGATTGGGAGTGGCAGTATTTGAGAAATTATTGTTATTTAATAGATTGTTGAGTTGTTGTTGCTTGCAACATGCAAAAGTGTTGTACTTTGGAAAAGCAATTGGAAATTGTGAATCAGATTTATCTCATAAAAGAATGAATCATTGTCCAGGAAACCTGAAACGTTTGCCATAATCGTACACTCTGATAGCGACGATTGCATTCCTCGAAGAAGCCGTAGACTCTGTTGATCACGCTGCATTCGTGATTCCCACGCAGCAGGAAAAAATTCTCCGAATACTTTACCTCAAAATTTTACCGCAATGAAGTAAACAGAAATTGAAAATCTAATCATCATTATGGCAGTAGCACTCCTTAAGCGTTACTTCCCATCATATAAAAAAATATGCAATACAATCGAATAAATGAACAAACAAAATATAAATATCCAGACTAAAGTATCAAAAAAGAAAAAAAATTAATACATTAAAGTCAAATAAGGAATGCTACTTTGTAACAAAGGAGAAGTGATATGGTTTCAAGATTTTGTCTTCCACGATCAACATAATCACCGAGAAATAAATAATTGACGAAAGGTGGGAAGCCGCCACGATCAAATAATCGAAGTAAATCTGTAACTAAGCTAAATTCTAATTTCCGAGCATTCCATTTTTAGCATCACGTTACGGAGAATATACATTAGAGGAGACAATATGAAATTACTTCAAACTTTTGAATATCCCCCAGAATTGACGGTTCTAAATAAAATGAAATTAGACGATCATTATACCCAATCTGCAATGACTAGGCAGTGAATTGTTTTTCATAATTACTACTCTTTTCTTTTTCAATAAAAATGCGAGTAGTTTGAGAATACAAGGAATTAATCGATCGATGATTGAGACTTGATCTGACCACATGTCTTCTAATTCATTTGGGTTAAAAATATTCCGAAAAGTTATCTAACCTGCATATTGGCCATGTGTATCACCACAAATTCGGATTGGTGGATCAACTTCGATTAATGAATTTTGCGATAGGAAGACTTCCTTGGCCAGGGAACATAAATGCATAATTTCTTGCTCTTTCACAGTTTTTGTTAGACTACAGCCTGGGCTGCCAACATTCAATAACTTGCAGATTAATTCGTCTAAGTCCAGTTTCTGCGCCATATCTAAGACTTTTTTTTGCAGATCCAAATTAATCCACTTCCAAATTTATTGTTCAAAGTCTGTTTAAGTCAACCATCACAAAGGGAATTTTTTTCATTGGATCGTCTCTTTCACTCAATAAAAACTCCAAATAAAAATTAGAAATATGGAATTTTATTCTGTAAAGTAAGGAAGAAACACCAAACTATTCAACGGACTTTAAACAAACAAAAAAAGTTGGGAGCAGCCACTTGAAAGCTTACAAAAACGTCAACTGAAAATAAACAATTAGTTCCGTTCAATTTTATACCTTAAAGCACGCATCATATTTTCGAATGACATTAAAAATGGATAAAATAAACCAAAATAAATAAATGGAATTCCTAAATATTTCCAGAAATTTGATTGAAATAATAGGCACTTAAGTACTGAGAAAAAACTTCGAAAATAAAAAAAAGCATAAATAAAGCAATAGGAAGAGAAATATCAACAAGGATCAATTCAACTTAGATAGTTTTTAACTTTTTCTAAACAACTAACTATTTATGATTATGTCAAAGTTGAATAGATAGACTCCAAAAAATTATTATATTAGTTAAATGCAATCGAAAAATGCTAGTTATTTTCCTTTAACAAAATATTTCATTAGAAAAGAAAAACTGTAACTTTCATTGCCGCAGGCAGTTTACCTTTGTTTAAAGCTAACAGTGACACCAAGATCGACAGCTTATCAGCTGATCAATAATCACTTAACAAAGTCTCAGTTCCACTAGTAAGGATGAATTTTCTTTTTTTTTCATCTGAAAATTAATAATCAAATTTTATAAATTATTCAAGCAGTGTTTCAATCATTTTTATCTTTATTTTTTTGAAATTTAAAACAAGAATGATATCATGTTTGGCCACCGAATATGATCAATTTTTAATCAGTCGATCAGCTCTAGTTGTCATTTTACGCTTCCAGACATTAAATAATATCGCAAATAATTACATATCTAACTTAATTGACCACAACATTTCAATGTTAAATTTCCAAACTTTATAAAATTTCACTTGGAAATTCCAGTAAAAAGAATTTGCATTGATACCATTTTTTCTTCTCCTCGAGAGTGACTTCCTCTCCTTGGTCTTTTTTACCTTGGCAAAACCTTTCTTTTTCTCTCTATCTCGAGAGTGGCATCTAATCCTCCCTGTCACTCCACTTTGGCATTAAAGTTGCAGAATTAGTTGCATGCCGCATTAGATGTACGAGGTGCGCCGATTTGACCTGAGAAATTTTGCGGTTTTATGAAATAGTGGTTCTAGATTCAAATTCCGTGAAGTGTAACAGTTAGGAGAGAGAAAGGACGATTTCGAAGTACTATTAGTCATTCCATCTTTTTCTGAGAAAGAGAAATGCTAAAAAGTAGACGATCTCTAGATGTATGTTTTATTTGAAGCAGTCGTTTTTGATTTGTTGAAGTAGTCATTAATTTATTAAGTTCGAATAGTTTCTAAATGATCCATAGGAAAACTTTTTATTACTCCTTCTGGATATTTTATAAAAATTGTTTTTATTACAAATGCTAAAAAGTAAACGATCTCTTAATCTTCACACAAGTTCAAAAGTGATTCGGCATTCCTGTTCAGAAATGACTTCGGTTAGTGTGTTCCTACTATCTGTGTTTGTCCAGAAATCCATCTGTTGTTGTTTTGTATTTTCAGAATTTTATGGCCAAACTTTCACGGATTACTTCCATGTGTGCTTTCTTGTTGATGAGAAAGATTCAGTGCGCGTCAGTAGCAACGAATTTTTATGTTCGCCAGCGCAACTCTCTTTATTCCACAGTTCGTTCCCTTTTGAGATCAATGATTTCAGATCCTTGTTGTTAATAAAGATGGATGGTATCAAGCATAAATCTCTTCCTTCTGAATGAATCTTTGTGTTATTGACTTTTTTCATCTCAAAAAATTTTTTAAGCAATAAAAGTTGTTGTAATATTAATTTACTCAACAATGTGCTATCACTACCATCCTACCTATTTAAGATATTCATCAATAAGAAATCACACGCAATTCTCAGAGCTATGTTTTTAGGCGAGAAGTTTCCATACAGCGAGCGAATATGATTGCTAAGAGTATAAGTTATCCGCTTGTTTCAGGGAAATGAAATTAACGTAGCGATACCATGTGCCGTGCGTCCATCACCTCGCTTAATTGCGAGGTCTAAAAATAAAAATATATTTTTGCGCCTTTTATTGGAATTGGAATTGTTATATACAGTTGAAAAGAAGTTACCGGCTTATTTCACAGATAGCAACTGGATGAAATACACTCAAATAACAAATGTTATTGAGAGATGTTGCTACTTGCAACAGCTTTATGTAAGCAGGAAAGAAATTGAAGGAAAGCATAAGATAAAGGTATGCTCATTAAATTATTAGTTAGTAATAACAAAACTTTTATTGCAACCCAATTTAACAGTTGCAAACAATGATATTCTTACTAAGAGTTTACGAAATCTTGTCATGTTCTCCGTTTCTCGCCAGAGTTTGGTACTCTCACTTCACTTCTATTTTAAACTATGTTAATCCGTTTGGAGATAAATATTAAAAGGACTTTTACTCCTAAAATAACATATTTGTCTTGGTTTATTTACAGCCTGAAAGTTTAGATAAAATGTTGGATATTTCTTATCCTGTTTTTCAGATGGATCGAGAAATGGGAACCGATCGTACTGAAGGGTTACCCATCAATACTCTTTTTTACTTTGGAAGAGAAGATTTTAGAAGTATTTTAGTTAAATGATTTCACATAGCTTCAAATGAACATTACCTCTTTTTGAGGTTATTAAATAGTTATTATCAGTATTCAGACATTTGTTTGTGAAGATTAGCAATCAAAACAAAAATGAAGTTAGTCTTCGAAGCGAAAAGAAAGCTTTTACTTAACATGAGCTAAAAAAAAATCATTATTTTTTATCTATTGCCTTTTATTAAAAAATACATTTCAAAGGATTTACATATGAGCTATTCGGTTGCCGATTATTAGCCGCGTGGCGCTGTAGAGACTCATTTCCGCCATTGTTGGTCGATTGTCGTCATCTAGCGGATTTGAATCATTTATCGAAAAGGGCCGTGATAAGGTATTGATTCTACTTTATATTGAATTTAAAAGCAGTTAATTTGTGCAAATAAAACTCCACTTTCTAAATAATTAGTTAAATCCTGTTTCCCAGTTAACCATTTCCTTCTGGAAGGTGGTGCATTCATTCTGAGGTCTTGCATTTCTTTTTATTGTGATAGAAACAGTAAGAAGATTCCTCTCTTCTGTTTTTTAATGATGATTTGTTGAACTTTTGCTTTGCTTCATCACCGGTCCATTAATCAACTATTAGGGAAATATGATTTTACAAACTTTACAAAATTTTTATAAATTGTTCTTATAAAAAAATTTTTCTTGTAATTTTTATAATATATAGAACAGTTTTTTTTAGCGAAGAATGGACTGTGATAAAAAAAAAAGTATAGAATGAAATAATCCAAGCTTCGTTTCTTGTGGTCAATTTTAGGCAAATGAAAGATTTAGTGCTTGATAACAGCTTGCAACGAAAGCCATTTCCGGTAGTTTTTGCAAATTACTATGGTTCAATCGATATTGCTGAAGATGTTGTGAAGTAAATTTCAAATTATCTTTTTTCGGGATTTGTATATTTGATCAGTATTGTCAGCGGATATCACGTAATTTAAACGAAAAATTCACGTTTGCCCAATAGAGGAAAACTTTCTCTTCAAGACCAGAGAGAGAAATTCTTTAAAGGATTTAAATTTGGTCCAAATCATGGCTAACATTAAGCTCATGGCTTCGAAAACGTTGTGTGCCAAAATATCGTCCGTATATTACAAACGAAAATAAAGAAGAGTTTGCGAAAGGAAACTATGAGAAAAGAGACGAAAGAACGAGGAAACTTATCTGTGCTCCATTTGTTCCCGTTGTTACATCAGCCACAATTCGAGAATGCCTTGGTAGTACGGGTTGTGGTATGATTCCAGTAACTTTTTATGCTCCTTCTTTTATCCTTAATAATGAAGGTTTACCCAGTCCCTAAATTACACAACTTATTATTAGATCGGTTCCATTTCTTCCCATGAATACATTGTTTTTGGATAAATTAACTCGTTTCCATGTATTTTGCGAGGGACATTTCACAAGTCGTTTCCCATAGATGCTAAAATGACTATTTTGCCATTTGTTACATTGTTAGGAATTATGAAATATAGTTGGAGACCATTAGTTGTCACACTCCTTATACTAGGAAATCTATTTCAGAAGAAATTGCTTACATTAACCAACGAGCTGCAGAATACCTACCCGGTCCACTTTCGAAGTACAAAGCATTCGTGTTGTGTGCTACTCCAGACAATAAATTAGTGAATTCCGCATTCAAAGCTGCTAATGCTGAACATTTGAACTCGTATAAACTGCCTCTTGCTCAATTTTTAAAGTAAATAATGGTATTTTCGTAATGAATGCTTCTCCTTATTTCAGTATATACTACCATCATCCAGTGTACATTCTTCACTGACCAAAATCGAGCAAACAGAGTAGTAAGTTATGAGAATATTCATTTTGGTAAATTTAAAAATCCAGAAATATATTGCAGTTTGGGTCAAACACCGGTGACGATGCCTTTACGGATTACAGCAAACATAATTCGTGATGTCTACACAAACGACTGTGAGTGGAAAATAGCGTTCGAGAAGCATATACCCTATTTTAACATCTTGGCCGGTGATATGTATCGAAACCATAACGAGGACAAAGAAACTCTTCAAGTAACTTTATTACTTTATTCCAGAAACGTTTAATTTTGTACTCCGGATCAAGCTATAATTTCTATGCTTCACATAGTTCACCTCAAAAAACAGGCTTTTGGCACAAATATTAATGCCTCCTCACATAACTTGACATAACATAACATATAACATATACTCACATATACTTTTCCCTCGTTTTAAAAGTGATTTGATTGAATGGTAGCGGAATATTTCTCTGCAAAATGTAAAGAAGTAAACTCTTGTCAACATTAGCCTACTGTTTTTCAGGTTATGGAACAATGGATTTCGGATAATGAACGGAGAGGGAAACAAAAACGAAAGTTCTTTCATTTGTATAGCCGAGAAGAACGAAGAGCAGCACAGGCTGTACTTGCGAAACATAACTTGTTGGAGCGCAAAATTAAAAACTGAAAAAGAAGATTTGATTATAACATGCAAAATGTGAATTTTGAGACCGTAATACCTCAGGAAAACAAGAAACTGGGAAGGATGAAACATAAAGCATACATGAAAAGAACCTCCAATCTATTCAGCTCTGCCTTTCATTCATTTCCTCCACATTCTTTTTCCAGAAATATCACATTGTTTCACTCTTTTTATTTAGTTTATATTAACAAATAAACTGGATGATATTACTTTTATGGGGTGGGGCGGGGGGAGGAAGGGAAACAAATTATTCTTTTTAACACGTAACCAGCACATATCGTTGAACATAGTGATGCTTAAGTAACTAATCTGCATAAAACTTATCGACATGAAAAGAATTGTTAATTACTAAATAAAGGGACTAGTACGTCAAATTTCTTGGAAATGTGGTAAGTATGGGAAATGTGGGATTTGGCGAAACTAGTAGAATGGCATGGTTTTTAGAGAATTACTGTTTCACTATTCAGACAAAGGCACTATTGCTTATTGCTCACACAATATGGAAGATGGATTTCTGGAAACTCAAAATGAACTTTGGAAGTGAATAAGCACTACTATAAGGTTGTGGGAAAATTTTTCCACATGCAAATTCACGAAATTCTTCATTCAAAATTGTGGACTTGATAATACTCTATACAAGTTACCAACTGAGGTTTTGAAGAACGGAAATGAACTGAAAAAGCAGGGTAATAAGCAATTGAATTGAGCGAAATTTTACTTAATTTCTTGATAGCTGGTTGGTGCATATCTGCTAGAAACAGACTGAACTGCATACTAATATCTCTAATGAAGAAACTGGGAGTACAGGACTTCATACAAATACAATTTCTAGAAATTTCCAGCTACATGGAAATATGATTAATGGCCGAGATGTCGCTTTGTACCTGTTTTTTTAAGAATGCGGTGGAACCTTTCGGCAGCACACCAACTTTTTGCGCTAGATCAGCAAGTCGATTTGCTTGAGAGCCTTTTTGTTCATCGTCAATGGTCTACAAAATTACTAGCCATAATAAAGGCGATATTCTATCGCGAAATCTTGGAAAACTACAACTGTTGATAATCAATAAAAGACTGGAACGTTGCATTTTAGTGTAGGTATTTAAAGACAGTTAAAATATTGAAGTAATTAAAGTACTGGTGTTTGATAAAATACTTACTTTGCGAGTAACAACTCGATAAACAAGTCCGTCTTCACCAACGTAAAATATTGTGAGACCATCGTACCATTTCAACTGAAATATAAAACATGAATTCAGAAAGGGCTTCAACATATGTTTTCAATTTTATGCCGATGGAAACAAATCACAGTATAAGGAAGAAAACTAGGGAAATGAACAATTCCAAAAAAGTTACCCTTTTGATACGATATTCATATCTGAATAACATAGGATTAAGCAAAGTTCTTATCCATGAAACATGTTTCACACGCCACCGTAACCGCACTGTACCATCTTCTGAGATCGGTAATATATTTAAAACCTGAAATGAACAATTCTTTTTACAAGACATTACTTGGAGAATCAAAATTACAGAAAAACAATTACCAGCTGCACTTACTTCCATCTCTATGTGAGGAAAACAAAACAGACACAATACACTAATCGAACCGAAGTAAGCCATGAGTTTGCCTCGACTCCTGTAAAAATCAAGTGATATAACTAAAGGCCTTTGCGACTGGTCTTTTTTTTGTGGCAAGACTAAATTCGAGTATCGTATAAATAGAATAAACTCAAAACAGCCATAAGAAAGCAAATAACCTACTAACACAACTCTCCAATTAATTTTTGGTTTAATAACCTACTAATGTCAGAAGAAATTAAACGTTACTAATGAAAAGGACGAAAGTAGTAGAAAAAAGAAAAAATAGGATTCCAAAAAATGTCAAACAAAACTTCAGTCTGCCAACAACCGTTAAGTGCAATGTTTATTACAAACACCGTTTTGGGTTACATACTTTCGAAATTATGCGGATCTCTCCAACAAATCTCGGCATTGCATCATCCATACGAAAAGTAACGAAACCTTAGCACAATAAAATGACTCACGTAATAGTCATCTGAGAAATCTCATCCCTGTACACCACATCTGGCCTGTAAAATGTATAATCAGGTTGTTCCCGAAAGAATCGTGGAGCCTGAAATACAATTTTTGTACATATTTTTTCAAATAACTATGCTCTGAGAGAATTGAGAACTGATAAGAGAAGCCAAGCAAATTTCGAACATTCAATACTAAATATAACTTCACAACCACCTTTGAAGTTATTCGCTAATATATTATTTTTTCCTTGTAAACTCCAACATGACAGAACCCAATTTACACAAAGCCCTTTTGCAGTGGTGTATGTATATAAAACCAAAAATGAGTGAAGGACATAAACTGCGTTTCCGTTCTTAAAAATGATGCTATCTGCCGGTCTCCAGTAAGGACAATAAGTTCAGACAAAAAATTCTACATATAAAATGAAATTACATGAAATGGATGTTACCGTCAATTCCAGCCTTTTCCGTATATGTTCTAATTGAAACATTTCAGGTCCTTTGCTACCTCTTCCACTACTGTATGCACGTAAAACTAAAAAATAGGTGGGAGATGGAGCGGTAAGATGTAACAAATATCGCCATATCGCTCGCATTTGCATTGTTGTAGCTAAAGCTGCAAAGTAGGTGTGAATCCATGATACATAGTACATCATCCAACAACCGGAAATTCACATCCAATAAATTGAAATAAAGGAAAAAACAGTGAAGAAAAAATTTGGAAAGTCTATGCTTGAAAATATAGCAATTTTATCTCTGGTATCCAAAACAACCGCTTCTTCCGCAGTTGCTCTAAATTCAACAATTTATAACGTATAATGGAAGCATATTTGAAATCTTGAAAAGATGAGTGGCCTAAATGATAAAAAAAGCATAGTAATTAGCGGAATAACAAAACTCGGAGAATTAGACAATAATTAAGCAAAGATATTCTGTTAGTATACCATGCATCAAAAAAAGCAGACCGAACATGGCAGATGTAACAGTAGTCCTCAGTGGAAATTAATGAAAACTAATGTTTGCTACATGCATTGAACTAACTGTTCTTAGGATAAAAAAAGGAGGAAAGGAAAATAAAATTTTAAGCACAGTTATGATCGAAATCAACATTCCATACACGAGATTACTGCTGACCTTCGCTAGTTCCAGTTTTGGCAGCTTCTTTTAATTTTGACAGGATCGAAGCATGTTCGTAATCGTCTGGAGTTATCTTTAAAAAAAAATTTAACTGAATTATACAAATCACTTTTAACTGTGTTTAAGGAAAATGGATGTTGAAATAATGGAGACAGACATTTGAGCTATTAATACATCAAAAAAATTACCGGTCGGTTATGAATCTTGTAAATACGCCCATCTTTATCAAGATGAATGTCCAGTGCTCCTTCAACAATATCTGCTTGCTACAAGAAACATTTTCCAATAAAACTACATAAGATCGAAACATTGTTTCGCCAGCAAAAATTAGTGATAATATAAAAATGCTTGTTTAATTCATACCTGATGATATAATTTGACAGCCATTAGCCGCCAAAGAACTACCACAACATCACTGTTTTCATAAATACATGACCCCACTTTCTGAAAAATAATTATTTTCTAAAGACGCTCACAGAAATAATACTTCAATATTATAAATGCAGTATATACCAATGTCAATAAAAAAGCCTGTTGAACTTAAAAAATAAACTGTACCTCAAACCTGCTTGTTGCCCGCATCAAACTGAAGTATAACTTGGATAGCGAAATATGTCTTATGAATTTATTTATGCCTCTATAAAGAAACAAATTAGCTAAATTCATAGACGAAACAAAAAGAAACAAGGAAACAAAGAAATGAGAATTTTGTAGAATATTTATCTCCTTGACAATACTGCAAAACAATGCTACTCTTGCATACTTTTGAAATTATTAAAGTCTGTGCTTCGAAAGAAGTGACAAATAAACATTTCTCCATAAAACTTAAAGCGCAACCATTTAAAAACAAAGAATACCTGATGTGTTGATCAAAAATCGAATCATCATAAACAACATCCTTGACACACAGTTTCATAAATCGCAGAAACTCTTTTCGGTCGCTCAAAAATTTTGGAACCTAAAGCTCTTGCATCACTTACAACCTCAATACAACTTATTATACCTATTGACCAAAGAATAGAAATTTGCACATTCCTCATAAAATATTAGCAAAAACACTCTTCAAGTAAGTAAGTCTTTCTGAATTCTGTTATCCCACTTTGTGATAAAGTTTTCATAAAAGCTAAAAAAGCAAAATACGATGCATAATAACATCCAATAAAATAAACAGAAACCAAATAGACGAAGAACAGCAATTAAAGTTCAAATCCGAAGTTTAGTTGGTTGAAACTCTGAAGGTAAAGACATAGTCGAAGTATTCCGACATATACGTACCAGTGTGTCTGTAAGACAATCCACATAAAACAATTGTTCCTTGGTTGGCAACTTCTCTTCATTTGTAACTCTAAGACCTTCTGATGTCGACGGATTTTTACTAACAGTATCGTGCATACAGCGAAACGAATCCCGAAAAGGTACCATTGACCTTCGATATGGCCGATGATAACAGTAGTACACAGTAGAGTGCTGTAATAAAGCTTCAACAAAATCTCTTCGAAGAGTCTTAATAAAGGACATTTAAAATTCTTTAAACTTTGATTTAAGAGAAATTTAAAATCGGAGAGAGTATGAAGATGGAATTCTAAGTCGATTCGGCGAAATTATGACGAGAGTACTATCCGGATGGCTTGAAACCATGTAACTTCCAAAAGTTTGTATTAAAATTTTCTAATATATTTACGGAGAAAAGTCTTCAATTTTTATTTAGAAATTAGTTGAGCTATGATATGATACCCGAGAGATGTAAGGCACCAGTGGTGATATCATTGAGCTGCAGCTTCGAGAGATAATCATCGATCGTGGATACAGAAATTGTTTCCATAACATTCTGCAAAATATCCGTATTAGAAAAAGAAGAAAGAATTCACATATTGAATAAATGATGATGAATCTTTTAGTTGCAGCCGTAAAACGTAACATTATCGTAGGGCAGAGATTGTTGAGGTCTGTGTGGGAAAGCCAAAGAACAAATGAGGCCCTTGGTTGAAACTGTTGAATCCACTTCTAAGATCTATTTGTAATAATTCCATGAGAGAACAAATCATAATTGTTATGTTGGAATTTACTACAGAAAATTTGAAAAGCAGTTCAGAATCAACGAAGGGGATAACAGAAGTTTACAAGAAACAAAGAAACTACAAAGGTAATTAACTTATGATAGTTCAGTAATTAATAGAATGGGATTAAATTGTAGAGAATGAATGAAACAGTGATTTTATCCATTTTTATCGTTTTCTTTGATAACATTTCACTTGTATTTGCTAAACTGATTGATAATAATTTGACAGTACCTTTTTCGGTTTCATTTTCACAAAATGTGAACTGTTATTTTGAAACCATAGATAAACTGGATAACCGTATGGCATTTATTTATTGACAATTGTTCTTTCCGTGTTCTCGCTCGAAGAGTGGTGAAGAAACAAAGCATTGTTTTATATTTCGTATCCAGCAATTGTCGATGTTTTTGGAAATAAATGAACTACTGTTTTTCCTGGAAGTGATTAATGTGTAATTCAATTTATGTGAAACGAGAATTGAAATAATGAAAATGTTGCCATACTTTTTATTTAATTTTATAAAATCTCCCAGGGATGATTTCGTTTTTGCATAATTTAATTTATTTCAACTGCATTCCAGTTCATCGTTAATTTATAAGCTGAAGTTAAAAACGGTTATTCAAAAAATTTCAATGAATAATAGAAATAATTCCAGGTGGATTTTCCTAATTAATCTGCTCCTAAGTTATGCATCAGAAATTCTCCTTCCAATTATTACATTACTGAAAAAGAAAACTGAGATAATTGGAACTCAAAATGGTATACTTCGTTTTATTTCTCATGACAAAAATTTTATTTCTATCTCTTACTAAAAAACTTAAAAGCATCTACTGACATTTATGCAGGCTATATTGGATCATACATTAAATATGAAAGATTTATGTAATATTATGCGATATTTTTGTAATTGATTTCACATTTTACTGGATTGTTTTGTTGAAGCAATGATTTGGAAATTATTTCCATAGACAAGAATATTTAATTCATGGGCACTGTTTTCCAGCACACTTTAAGCACTCTCTTTATTAAGATTCTTATAACTCAGCATTTTATACACTAGAGCTCTCAGTTACTTCCTCCTTTCCTTTTTGAGTATTAATTACTTCGGAAGAACAATGTGAATACACTTTATATTGTTATTCTTCATTTAGAGGGTGAATAATATTTTAATCTTTCTGAATCTTCCTTAAATTAGTTAAATATGAAGGAAATAAAAGTAATTCCACTGATACTATTAAATTGAAACAATATTGATCGATACTAAATATTGCGGATATTTAAAATTTCTTTGAGGTCGATTGAAAGCAGATCTTTTATTTTTTTCAGCAAAAATTTTCCAACCTATCAAAATTTTAGTCAAATAATATTTTGCCTATATAGAAGAGCAGTTAAACTATTGCATCATCGAATGTATAATATATTTGGAATTTAGTATCAGAAATTTTTTAGTTTGACGAAATAAGGAAAATGGAAAAACAACTTTTCGAGATCAACTTTCTTTAAATTCCAAAGGCATGCAAAATTATTGCAATTAAATACATTCAGAGTATTTTTTTTTTTCTTTTAAGGGATCATACGCACTTAATCTCTCAGTTTTTGTTGACGTAACCCAATTTTCAGAACATTTAAATGCATGTTGTCAACGCGAAAAATCATTTCAATTGGAATTGTTTTTAATAGTGTCTATTGCTGCTGTCGTTTATAGGTATATTTATAGCACTTCATCAAACAGTAATTAATAATTCACTGTTTAACTTAGTAAGGGATATGTTGCAGAATGTGGTATACCTGGACAGTTGTGATAGTCCTGACCAGCTACTGTATCATATCAGTAGCAACATGCAAAATTGATATTAAAATGCAATCTCGAGCAAATAAGCCATTTCAAGTGCAAATTTATGTGCCATCAATCAGAACAAAAACCGAACGATTGTTAATAAAACGAAAAAATCAAGTTCGCAGAGTTACAGTCCGTTTTCCAATTATTTATATGAATTTTCTATTCTTATTTATGTTTTCAAAATAGAAAAAACTTTCGTAGTCTCCAAAAATTTCCTTTCTTCAAAATTAATCATATTTTTAGGATGAAAATTTTCTTTGAACTGAAATATTTTTGATAAAGTAATTTATGAAATAAGCAATTTAATGTTATGAAATTTACAAATTTTTATTTCTTTTAGTTTTTGCTTTATATTGGTATAATTGAAAAATTTTGTGGCATTTTTTCCAAAAGTTAAAATTCATGAAACAAATACTTTTTAGATTAAAGGTAAGTACTGTGATGATGAACATTGGATCTTTAAAACATGGAAGAAAAAGGACAATAAATGGATTCCAGCGAAAGAAAGTAAAGCAAAACTTGAAGGTAACGGTTCCTTTGACCTCATCGTTAGTGACGATTTTATGCCTCGTATAGGAAATCGTTTCGCCGTAATATGTTCAGAAGGTCAATGTTAACATATTATTCTCCAGTTTCGGATTAAGCTCACATTGTTAATTTTTTATTATTTTTGTAATTTAATGAATTATAGCTAAACAATGATGCTTCCAGTTTCTCTTAAAATTTCATTAAAGAATTATACTCTATGCATCAAATTGCTCTTTAACAAACTGTCAACTGAAATTTGCGGAAAAATTATTGTTCCATTAAATATGAATATTTTTTTAAAATTAGAAGAAACTAAAAATTTCTTCATTATATCTGTGTTCTTTCTTTGTATTTTTGTTGTTGCTTTCATTTGTTAACGTTAGTCGAAGATACAAACACTATTTCGAAAATATTTTACATTACGAAGCGTACAGTACTTCAATTTAATTCATATACTACCGATGAATTAAAAGCAAATTTTTAAGTTTTGCGAGGAAAGCCAACATTTTTAAAAGTTACAATTATTGTTTCAGTTCTGACTTCTTTAATTTTAAGCAAGACAAAAATGAATGGCAGGTAATTGTCCATTCCTTGGGGTAATGATGAAAAGTTGGTAGAAATGTGAATGCAATTAAAAGTTGGAATTCATATAATACTTATGGAACCAATTTGTAATAGGCTGAAATTGTTAAAGAAATTACAGGACAAAATTTATGTTTTAAAATAGACATAGTTCTTATTCAAATTATGTTTATCAAATCGATAAAACCGCTTCGTTTTAACATTTAGGCAACCTTTTTTTTCTTTTCAATCTTTCGATATACCTTATTATTCCGAAGTCAACAACTTGGGAAAGTTTTAATTCTTTTCCTATTTTGACTGGAAAAGAAAACTGAATTTTAAATATAGTAATTCTTATCACCAAAAAACCAGTTGTCAACAGTATAGTAGATGCCATATTATTTTGGTAAATTAATTAA
>PQVD01001356.1:0-13765 GCA_003012265.1 Setaria equina
TAATAATAATAATAATAAATAATAAAATTACTCCACTAACATCATTAAATATGATTGATTTCAATTTTTTGTCTTCTCCTATTTTTTTTCCATCATTCAGTTTAATAATAATAATAATAATAAAAAACTTAAAGAAGTAATTCTGTCTCCAAATTCATTTAGTAATTCGGTCTTCAAATTCATTTATTTAGAGAAGTAATTCGATCTTCAAATTCATTTCTTTTGCTTTCAATTCTAAATCTAAATTTGTCAGAGTCTTCGAGTTATATATACTATGATTGTAAGATTGATACCTGCTATATTAAAATTGATTCTCTTGTATTTTTATGGCGTAACACTTTTTTTATATTCCAGCCAATAAAACTCATTGAGAGTGATCCGGAAGCAATTGCAGTAGAATTAGATGATGCACAAAGCGATGAGCAACAATTTGATAATGATGATGGCGTAAGTAAACTTTATAATTGGACTAGTATAATATTTAAGTCTGCCATGAACTGATCAGCTCATCATTTTATCAGCTATTAATTTAAGAAATCAAAAATGATACAATTAGAAGTAAAAAGGATTGTTTCTGCAATGGGTACTAATGTGGCAACAGAGGATCGAGATGATCGGAACAAGTGTGTTATTCGGTGTTTATCTGCTAACAAGTTTCAGAGTTATTCCCGGGGATTCCTTTTTGTATTTCTTCCAAACTGATTCAGTGGAAATCCAAGGATTCAATCAAAACTTAAGATTAAAATTGAAGTCGGAAGAAGTTATTAGAATGCCATATGTTTGACTAATTTAAGCAATTAAGGCAATTGTTCCTTTCTCACAACTGTTTTTTAGAAATTATAGCCGCCAACCAGTAAAACGAGAAGGTATTCGCTACTCGTTTTTACACCGAATTATCTTAATTACATCGATTATGATAGTAATTTTATCGCTATATCAACCATCGCATCTTACCACTTTCACTTTCAAAAAATTTTGGAATTACTTTTATGAAATATTAACCAATAAATTTCCTAATTCACCCAAGAACCAAATCAAGATGGAAATGAATAAATACTAGTAGAATTGCACCTTTAAACATGATATATTAATGGAAAATTTATTCCCGTTAGAAACAAACAAGTTGGCAAACACGGAATCAGATGAAGATGACAAATATATCGTCAACTCTTGAGATGTTAAAAGTTATCCAAAGAGAAGTACGATCACATAATTTGTTAAGAAACACCAGAATATTTTTTCCTTGGCGTAATTATCAGTCCAAAAATTCAGCAGAGCTTACATCTCTGAATTATTTCTTGATACTGAAAAAATATTTTTGTCAATGGATTTAGCAACATTTTCCTTTGATAACTTCAGGTGAATTAAATTTTCTCGATTTTATTTGCAGCATATTGTTTCGTTTTATTCAGAAGTACCGAAAAAACGGCGATTGCCAACTATCGCTGGATCAATTGTCATTCTACGAAATTGTTATTACAGAGGATGTTTTGTGATATAACAATACACTTCTTAATGTGAACATGCATCCAATATTACCAGTTCAGTAATCTATGAGAAAAATTTTTTGACTTAATTGGTAACTTCTCTTCAAGAACTTTCTTTTTTTTTATAAAATTTGATATTATTTTGAATCACAGCACTAGGATGTAAAAGGATTTGTGCCAAAAGATGGCGATGACATATATCAAAATAATACTATTAAAAAATCCTAATCGTGCTCAAGTCTACCGATATGACCAGCGAGAAGGAAGAAGTCAAAAAAGAATTCAAAGGAGTATTGTTAACATCACAACAGTTTCTTCATTGCTAACAGATATAATTCCGCACTATGATCACGACTAGCCTTAGGTTTCACGGTGTACACCTTCTTGAAATCTTGCTTAAGGCGTCCAATAAATTCCTCTCGCCTTGATCCGTCCCATATTTTGCAAAGTAATGTTCCATTTTTTACAAGAGGAATTACTGACTTCTTCACACTGAGTTCTAACACTGTAGAACAAAGTGACAATATTCTTTCGTGATCGATTCCTCCATCACCTGCAATGATAACTTCTGTAAACGACCAGAGAAACAATTGATTACGGACCAAATATTCGGAAGTGGCTGCCTAGAAAGATGACAATTATAAAATTCCCATAAGTCATTGCTGTCACAGAAATTCAATATCTTTTATTAGTCTTCAATTCTTAAAAATATTTAAAAGTACGATTAAAATAAATAACTAAAAGGAGAAAGAGAATAATACAAGAAGTACAACTACCCTGATCTATAAAGTCCGAAGATCTTGCAATATTATCGACTCTGTTTCCTATTTATTTTATTCCTAGACTAAGAATCAGGTAAGCATTCATTCAGGTAAATTTAAAAAAGAAAAACTAAAATCGTTTGTTACAAAAATAAAAAACAGTTCAATTAACTGCAAGGCACTTAATTCTTTTCCAGCAATAAAAAAGATTTGTTACCGGTAGGATTTGGGGCCATATCACTGATCACAACATCAACACACCTTCCTTTCAAAATTTGTTTTATATTTTGATGAGTTTCCGAAGCAGTAATATCGGACAGATCCAGAAAATTAACTCCCGCAATTGGAACTATCGGCTGAAAATAACATTATCATGCAAAATGAGAAAAACAAGTGATTTTGAACTTCACTTAAATGTATGACACAACGTTAGATAATATTTGCTTTATGTAGGAAAAGTTTAATTAAATACCTGCAAATCAATGCCTAAAATAAGAGCATCTTTATATAAATTTGGCTGTACAATATCAGCAACAACCTGACACCACGATCCAGGAGCTGCACCAATGTCGACAACTGCCATACCTGTATTTTACAGAAAGCTTAAAAAAAACATCGAAATAAATGAAAGGGATTTTACCAAATGAAAGAAAAATTCTAACTGTTCTTCGCTTACACACTTTGTAGCACATCAGCTGCCTACATTTCTCATCGTGATTCTTTCCAGTTCGTTAATCAGAAAACTGTTAGAAAATTAAATTTACCAGGTTCAATAATTTTGTATTTTTCGTTGATTTCTAACAGTTTATAAGCACTTCGAGCTCGATACGAATGCTCACGAGCCTTCCTGGAGAATTCATCCGACCACTGCCTTTGTAGATACTTCATTGTGCTTTTTGATTTCTTGCCTTTGGAAAAATAACGTATTGTAAACCATAATGTGAGCAGCCCCGGTTTAAGTTTGATATCGAACATTGAGATCTTTCTCAATCATCTATTTTCGCCTGAACTGTGCAAAGTCATCATGACTTTCAGCTAATCAGTGGCATACTTTAACCGCTCTGCAAATGAAAATCCTTGCAAGAGACCCACATTTTAGCAAAAACCGCACACGGTTCATTCTTCTCCAGTCTGTCTTATAGAAACAAAGGACTACAAAGCGAAAATTCCAAATTCAGGTGCATTGCAAAAGAATGTAAAATACGAAAATATTATTTAGAAAAATCCAAAAAACTTCAAAGTATTACAAGGTGAGAAATACGGAGATATCAAAGAAGTCTTAACACACTTCATAAGTGTACGCTTTGGGTTCTACTTTCAACTGTTGATACAATAAATTCTTATTGAATTTTATTTTGGAAACAAAAACAGGATATTTGGACTTTTTGAGATAATAAGTTTGTGGAAAACATCACATTTACATACAAACTCCAATGGCTTAAACTTCGAAAGTTTAGGACAATCAAGAAAAGAAATAAAACCCGTAAACAATATTTTCTAAAGATCATTAGGTGTCAAGCATTGATTAACCGCTCGTAACAGATCAGGATTTTCCAGAGCAGCTGCTACTCGTTCTTTGTCTGCTAATTGTTTGTTTATTGCATCTGAGGATATGTGAGTATATGGTACTATTTTCACTATTATCTGCAACAGCTAATCGTAAAGCATTGATAACAAGAATTTAAAAGAAAAGAAATGAATGAAACTCCGAAAACAAATAATCACTACCTAAATTTTACCTCTCCAGATTAACTTGGTTAAAATCAATGAGACCACTATGTAATCAAGATATTGCAATTTAATTATTCGAGTAAGCTACACGATTCGGAGATTTTGAATTTTATCAGTTTACTGTATAAGTAAGGTTCAGACCTAAGAAAAACTGTTAATAAAAATAATTATGTGTCTCGAGAACAACAGGAATGTTAGTAGACAATATCAAGTAACTCCAAAGAACTCAAGCACCTATATCGCTTATATTTCGTAATACAACGGATTAACTGGATGAAACATTTGATAATAACTTATAATATAACATTCCCTGTCTCACTATTTCAAAAACCTGGTATCAAGGTTTAAATCTGGTTCTGTGTACATCAGAAGAAAAAAGTTTATTAACCTTTTAAACTTCGTATTTCAAATTCCCACGATAAGTGCTGATAGTAATTTTAGGGATGATTTTTTTTTTTTTTCGAACCCTTTTATAAACGAAATTTGATAAAAAAGGCAAAAATACTAAAGGCCTCAAATTACATTACTTTCACACTTGGATGTAAAGATCGCTGTAATTTTGTCCGTATTGCTAAGCCAATTAAAGTTGCCATTGAACAATGTGGTATTGTGGGAACGTATCTGACCTACAAAAAATTGTCAATTAACCAACTGACATTAAGAAATATGCATATTTCCATTAGATTAAACAAAATATTCTTGATTCCCTTACAAAAATTTTATACCTACATCAACAACTGTTTCGTCGTCACTATTGTCAACCACAATGAGTTCTTCTTGAACAACATTCAGTTGTTCAAGAGTAAGAGGATGTTCCGGATCATTGATATCTCTGGAATAAAATAGTTATTCGATGGGAAGAAAGCAAAATGTTAACAAATAACCCTACAGATAAATTAGATTTAATGAGGAACTGAATTAGCAAAAATCACTGCTAAAACGTAAACTTTACAATGGAAGCATCTCAGTCAAAACCAGTTAGTTATGGCATTTTGCATTTCTAACGATAGTAAGAATGTGTGTCAGTTCCTGGCGGCATTCATTAAATTAATCTAGCTATAATTGACCTGCCACTGATCAAACTCAAATAAAGCAACAATCTCTTTTTATTTTTCTTAAAACTTCTAAGTAAAACTGCAAAATAACTAAATACTTGGCAATGCTTGGATGCAATAACAAGAAACTTTATGAATGGTCATAAGCAAAACAAAACTGTGAAGACACAGTTAACCTTATATAATCAAAAATTTCCTGCCCATCAATCGGATCAACAATATTTGGGTCCAACTCCGAATCAGACACTTTTTTATTCCGAGACTTCGTAGCATACACTATCGGTGAAGTATTTTCTAACATATTTGGCATTATCAAATTTAGTTTTACCTGTCGTTTAGCTCATTCGGAAAACCATATGTGTTCCAGGTTCTGAAAAACTTATAAATCTTTCCTTTGCAAAATATAGTAACAAACATCTGTTAATCTTAAACAAAGTCACCTGTTTAAAATGCTCAGTAATTCTACGCTAACCACTGGACAGATAGGAATACTGCATCCTACACCCTACGATAATACTATGTCTTCCAGAAATAATTAGTCCATTCTAATCCCTAATTCATCAATTAATGAGTAATTAGTCCAGTCAATTAAGTAACGTTGAGAATGAAACTTCGCCAGAAGTTTTGTCACCAAGCAAAAAAATATCAAACGAATTAATATTAATTTGGAAAGGACAAAATTATGCACGCTTACTTACCGATGTAGGAGTTAATTTAAATTCTACTTTCTTGACATTTAATTAGCTTCAGCTACTCCTCAAATTTATCTGGTTGGTAAACCGAAATCCAGAAATCTCGGGAACAGAATTTCATACTAGCCTATATTGCTAATTATAAAGAATGACACTGAATTGCTTCGAAGTAAGTAACATGTTCGGTATCCCAAGTAAAGTGTTACAGAGAAGTGGCTCGAAGTATCGCGGAGATCTATGATCACGTACTTCAGTGGCCGGATCAGTATGAAAATACAAGTCTCAATTACGGATGCTTCTAGGCTCCAGAATCTGAGCGAGGTTGGATGCTCTAATCTTTCTTAAAACAAAAGATCTGACATTTATGCAAAATTCGAGTTTCACAGTTCAGTGCGAGAGTGAGAAGAATCATTGCTATCTGTGCTATACTAGGGGAGATGTTAAGATCTTTCGCTATATATCGCCTCTAAAAAGCGTTCTTACCAACCAAAGAGTACTCGTTCACAACATAGCTATAGTAAGGTATGAAGTCGGAAGATAGAATTCGAATCAGTTAATGGAATTAAGTAATCAGTCAAAACTATATCTTAACGAAATTATCTTCTCGGAATTTCATGTCTCGCCTCCGAATTAATTATAGAAATAAACGCTAGTCAGTGAGAGAACGGTATACATAGAGTTTATGTAGGGTTCAGTTTCCCAGCAGTGATGAATGATTTTACTTGCCACTGTCCCTAGTTCTGAAATACATAATATTTATTCCCACAACTTTTTGTACTGTGAAGAAAGAAATAGCGAGGGACGAATTACATTTTTAAATCAACGATATATAGCAGTGATATGAGCAAAAAAAAAGTATAAAACCAATGTCTACCTCAATTACTCTCATAAAATGCAAAGGATCCAACGTCTAATTTGGCTAAATACATTTCTTTTCCTGCTTACATATGAGTCAACCGTTAGTCCATTTCTCAAGTGCACCGCATATAAACCAGATTATTTTATATCACCCATGGATTTACTAACTTAACTCACGCTACTGTTCAACCCGTAACATACCTTCTCTGAGATTTTACATTTTGCGGAAGTTTATGCTCCACAGAAGAGATGCATGAAAGGTAAATGAGCTCTTCCCTTCTTTCTTCATTTTCATTATCTTCCTTTCTTTCCTAATTTAGCCATTTGAAATCCACTAAGCTTGGTAATAAACACTAAATACGAATTAAAAAATGCAAACATATATACACAATTGATAACATTTCTTTTGAAAGACCATTTCAACAACATATGGTAAAGAAAGAGGGAATGGATTACGGTAATTAGTTGACGGTTAAAAGAGGCAGTGATTGGATTCATGAGATATGGTGTAAAAACAATAACAGAAATGAGATGCCAAGACAATGTGAGAAAAAAAAATCAGTAAATCTGAGAACAGGTGTGATCAAATGTTTTATTTAGAATAATTTCAAATACACAAACCAGAAAAACATGGATAATAGCGAATGGATCTCCATGTTATAACAAAACGGATTATACCAACAATCATTTGTTCAAACTAAATTTGTTTTTCCTCTTTTGAAACTTCAGGATCACTTCCCGAATTCTCACAACTGAACTTATGCTTATTTCAATTATGATTTTCTCTAACCTATTTCTTCTGGCCCTTACTTACCATTTCCAGGAAATGTTTGAATGCTAAAAAGTTCGGAATATAGTCTGCTTATTTTTTGGTGAAATAGAGAAATAATCAAGACAGACAGTTAAAAAAAAAATGATTTCAATGTTGGGAAAGTTACCACTGAAGGTGAGAGTATAAGAAGGGCGAAAAACCAACTACATTTCCAGTTTCATCTTTTTTCCGCCTTTTTTCCAAAAAAAAAAGTGGTATTCTTGCATTTTGTGTTTCACATCAGGAAGGATAAAAATAATGAAAAGAGGTAGAAGACTTTAGAGACACAAATAAATAAACATGACTATGTCAAAAAACACATGCAAGTCACAAATTTCTGGAATGAATAAAGGAAGTTAGGTAAAGGAGATCATTTCAAAGGTTTCATTTCAATCTATGGTAAGCAGCAGTATTTCGATTCCATCGACAGCTCAACCAGTAGCTATGAAAGAAAACAACGACCCGACAATCTACATTATATAATTCACGTTTTCGAAACCATATGAAAAGAACAGAGGTCCATGAAATAAAACTCATTAAAAAGAAATTTACACCGAAATGCTGCCAAAATTACAAGCCAATAACACAGCCTGTCATACTTCTAACCTGAATGAATCACTGAACAGGGAATGCTGACTTTGACCATGGGGGTGCATATGCCTAACAGTCCTCTCACTCATTTCTATCTCAGATAGAGAGTGACAATCTTGAAATAGAGCACCTTGTCCATTTAACATTGCTTCACTTGATATGCAAGCTGAAGTATTATTACAGTTGTGAGAACTGTCAAGTCTCTCATCACCGATATTTCTGTCTTTGCTCTGAATCGATCGCGACAAATTCGGGTCTAGACCGTTTGAGAGCGATGTGCTGTAAAAATATAATTCATATTTCCATAGATGAGTTGGAAAATCAAACCAGTTAAATTCAGATTAAAAAAAAATTCTGCAGTTTCTTTGATATATCAAAAAAGTATGAATACTTCGTTTCATGAGACTCACAGCCACCTCTACTTGATTCGGTATTAGAACCCAAATCAGCATGTTCCACATGGTCTGCTTCCACTGCGCTCAGCTCCGCGTCGCTGAAATGACACCGTTGTAACTCTTAATTAAATATTCAAGAAAAAAAAAAACAAAACATCGTAATAACTATTTCAAGGAATTTGAATCAATATGAACCTGGAAACTTCGTCATTATACTGCAGTTGTCTCAACAACATTCCAATATTGTTAAGCTTCAATGGAGTTGGAGTCATTCTGTTATTAACTGAAGCTTGTGAAGAAGTTGGACTTAACTCAACACTTGCACCTGATACGCCCTCAACGTAACGTGCACCATATCGACTCACTATCATAAGAAAAAAAAAGTTTGTAAAAGAGATCAACAGTTTTTTTAGTGGCATGAGTGCACTGGAAATAATCGCTGATTTTCAAAAATATATGAGGTTTTCGAAGCGCTTACAAATTCTTTATTGTCAGAAACTTCCGTGAATGTTGATGTTGCTTTCATGACCTAACAAGAAACTTTTAACGTGTGCACAAATATATATTTAGAACAAAAAAATAAGAAATAAAAGGCAACCGATTTCAGAATCAGTAGCATAACCACTCCGACTCCGTTCACAACGAGCCGGAAGCGCCACTGATGAACAACGTATTGTTGGGGGAGAGTTCATAATATCAGAACAGGTCGTCTCATGATATAGTACACCGTCGCAATAATAACTGTGGCTGCCGGGTGCCTCTCGTTTCAGTAATGTCGTTGCTGTACCTGAAAAGTCCATAATGAATAATAATGTACTACTGTTTTCTTGATTAACATCAACACTGAGACTTTGCTTATATTTGAGGGTTATTTTTTCTCACTGTCTTTCGAAAAATTTTACCATTCAGCATTGTCGTAACGATATCCTCTCGTGGATCATACTCTACACAGCTTCTGTTCACTATTAAAGAACTGTTATTTTCATGACCATTACTTCCGGATTCACGCGACTTCACTGAAACGCTATCTCTTTCATCACTCGCTTCGGTGATCCTTTGCAGCGCGTCATACACGTGCTTATCTTTCTTCCTTTTTCTTTTTTCTTCACTAAAAATTACAGCACTAAGAAAAATTAACAGCTTAAAACGTTCCTTACAGTTCCTTTTAGATTCCATTTAGCAAATGCAAGAAAAACAAGGTACTGGGAAAGTTCAGATTCTGAAGACAAAAAAAGGCTTACCGATAGCTCGGCATATTACCAAATTTTATCGACCGCTGCGTATTTTCTGGAAGACTATCATTCAATTTCTCATCTGCCGGTGACGAGAACTCAAGTTCACTTTGCCGCCTGTGAAAAAATCAAGGGTGAAAAACCTCCTGATTATCAAATAGCAAAGATATCAACTGGAGATAAACTTACCGGTAGCAAAATAAGAGACATATTAAAAGCAGTAGAAGCAATATTCCAACGATAAGAAGAATCACAATTAGAGTCGTGGTATTCAATGTATGGCCTCCTAAAATCAAAATGATTAAGAGAAATATAAATTAAAAAAGATCCATTATCCAATTCATTTACGAACTGAAAGGAATGAAACTTACCGGTAAATGACGGAATGAAGATATCACTGAAATGAGAAATATCTGATGATGATGCAGTAGTCGTCGTGTAGGTAATATTTGTTTTAGTATCACAAGCAATGCCCATCCAACCGCTGTAGCAGACGCATCGTCGCGTTGTTGTACAATCCTAAGAGTGTCATTAATTTTTCTTAATATACTCAATTAAAAAGATAAAACAACGATGCCTATGTAAAAATCTTTTGTTGATTACATAACATAAATTCAAGTCAAAAAAATCTACCCCATGTCCTGAACACTGATATGCAAGATTATTGCTTGGACAGTGCACCGGTGGTGAGACTTGAACAAGAGGTGAGCAAATCCCTTGAACACATACTTTCCCAGAACCGCAGCTACTTCCATCCATAACCATACCAACATCGAAATTTGTAACCATTCTAAGCGAATATTTTTTTAAACATTAACTCTATTTATAGTCTATAATCAGAATTTTAGAGTAATTTCCATGCACAACTTGCTAATCACATCATGTTAAAATATAGTTTCAGACAAGGAGTGCAAGAAAATAATACAAGTTCCCTCGTTAAAATTCCAAAAAAAATTTTGAAATATATCAATAAAATAATCCATTTTTGAACAAAGAAAAGTGGAAAGATAAGGGAATACCACTATTGAAACAAAAAGTGGTTTTTATTGGTCATCTATAAAATTATCGCTAGTTATAACTATATAATAACTAATTATATAATAACGTAGTTTTGTTTCAATAAATTTAAGTGGACGAAAAAAAGTAACGCCTTAGAAGTGTAATAGTGTTCTAAAGAATAATTGGAAGTATCTGCTTCGAACTCTACCAATACATACTTGCACTGTATTTGTTTGGTTTCATGTAGGAATTGGAGGTTAAATGAATTAAGATTTAAATCCATGGGCGTTTGTAAGCCTGCTCGACAATGCAATGTCCCGCAGTGTACGTTTTCCACTTCACATTTCCTATACGTCCCATCTCGATCTAGGCCACAATTTCCATATTCTAGACCAAGACCATTACGTTTATAACAGTGCTCATCTGCCGTTGCCGCATCTGAAAAAGCTCACTTCCTTCGAAACATTTCCAGATTCATTGTCCACTGCAGGTAGTGTAACAGAGTTCAACGATTGTTACCGACAATCTTTTTCGAGAATAGAACAACTTTATCCAACAGTTAGTTTACAAACTAAATTCACGGAAAATATTGATGACTTAAATTTCAATTTGTTTAAGCTTCTTATTGCAGTTTGTTTCCAGTAAACTTACCTGAACCCCAAAGATCGCGACATTGTCGCTCAATATCTGAACAATTTCCTTTCCAACACTGTCCACTGATCCCACATACAGTACCGTCAATCAGGTATCCATCATCAGGACAATTACCATCATCTCCGGTACACGTTTCCGCAACATCACATACAGATCTCGCTGGCCTACACACATATCCTGCCGGCCGTAACTATAATGTATTTATTAGTTTTTTTCTGGAACTAAAATATTCAATAAATTCCGGAATTCAGCAAAAAGTGATTTAAACAACAGTGTCCATGCGAGCTAGCACGACTGCATGTGAACATGAATTTTGCATTTGTGTTTTGTTAGAGAACTTTACATCAGCAGGTACGCAGTGCAAAAGGTATAAAAATACATTACTGATTAAAATGAACACTAAAATAAGGAAATCTCGAAAATTAACACTCTGTAAAGTACAACTCACTTGACAACGATGACAACATGATTGATGAGAAGCACAGTGAGCATGAGCCCGTAGGGTACACGTTAAGGGATCACAGCATGGGTCAAGACACTGTTCTCGTAGTCCACAGTCACATTCCTCCTCACCATCAATAATACCGTTGCCACACTGTTGCAGTGTTGATGCCTATAATTCAGATCAGTATTGCTTAGAAATATGTGATTCTTGAAGAGGCCTATAAATTTGTTCTTCCAAATTTAAAATGAGCAACGAAACCGTAACGAAAGCAAAAATCGTACACTACTTTTAATTGATTTTTTCTTCATTTTGTTAAAACCAACCAGCAAACTTTAACGACAGTATCGCGAAAATTTGAGTGAGATACCCACAACGCTTCATTTCTAATATTTCTCCTACTAATCCTTTATATTCTCACCAACGGATAATATGGCAGAAAAGCGGACTTATTAATAAGTTGGAGCGATGAGTCAGCTAAGTTAAATCTTTAAGAGTCAGAGATTCTAATTATGAAAGTTTTATCACTTTGTAATCTGTATAAAAAGAAAGGAATGGAATAAAAAATGCCTGCCTGCAATGGTTTATTTAATAAACAATGCAAATGTCCTGACTGCAATACGCTATGCATTCTTGCTACACTACATTTCGAAAATTGCCATAAAAATGGTGTTCCAACGTTCCTGAAAGCAATCATACACCATTTATTGCCTATGATTTTTTATATATGCAAAAGCGGAACTTTTTGGGATATCTTTCCCTTTCTCGCCTCACACTTACGCTTTAATAAGAAAAACCATTCCAATTCCTGCCTTCCATTTCGTCCTCGTTAATCTAAATATTCGTCATTGTCAAGTAAACTCATGTGCACTAATTAATTTTGCCCATATTGATCCAGCATTACTTTCACCATGTGGCCATCTTTCTATTATTCAATGATCACTTGAAAACTTCGACAAAATTTCCCCTATACTTGGTGAACCTTCTAGAACTTCAGTTCATCTCTCATGATTTGAAATCTTTTCTTTTTTTTTAGGGAGATTCAGGTCCATCGTTTCACAGTTCAAATTAGCATTTTTACAACAGCGGAAATACTTCATTTCATGACAACTGAGTCTCACTAGTCAACATTTCTTAATGATTGTTAGAGAACAGCCATAAGCTGTCCAGACTGATGAATCGTCCTTTATGACACACAAGACAGTAGCACTAAAGGATTCCTTATCTGATTTCAGCAATCCCTCGGGATAGAGGGCAGCATATCCATAATACTCAATTTGTAATAGCCTATAAAACGGATGGGTACACTTGCACACCCATCATAAATTATTCATACACAGATTTATCACTATTCTTAAAATCCTAATTTTTGATCTTCTTATTAGATGCACACTGAGTCATCGGTTAAAAGATTTTATCAGATAATGAAGATTTTTTTTTCCAAATTACCCTCATTCTTCAAATGTTGACTTATGGTAGTAATAAAGTGGGTTTTATACGATGAACAAAAAAGGATATAGATCTCAGAATTCCGATGAATTTTAATTATATGTTTCGATAATAATCAATAGTGAAGATGTTAGTGCTTGCCATGGTCAAACTTACCCAGCTTGCTTATGCATAATGCAGTTGGTAAAATCACACGCACAATCTAAGGAATCATGATCCAATCCCATCGTATGAGCCAGATTATGAGCAATTAACTGACCCGTTTCATGCGTTGTGTATGTATCCACTGCCTTAATTTAAATAATTTCAATAGTCCACGAAAACCTTTTCCAGTAGTTAAACAATCGATAACGGAATAAAAAAATAACAAACATAAGAACTATCCATCAATAAAAATTCAGTTCCACAATGAAAAAAGAAAAAAAATTACCATGACCAGACCAGTTGCACGTGATGAACAAATACTTCCAGAAGTGCTCGTCATCACTTCATCTCTGACAAACTTTGATGCAGTAAACATCAAAGAAGAATCTTTGGCTGAAAAAAGCAACATCCAATGTGTCACAATATAACGAATTCTTTTTTATTGTTCACAAAAAAAAAAAAAA
>PQVD01001356.1:14398-26006 GCA_003012265.1 Setaria equina
AAAAAAAAAAAAAAACGAAACGCAAAAAAAGGTTAAGGATAACTCACTATGCATTACGAAAGGAAATACAGCTGCAAGTTCTTAAAAAAAACACGAAAAAAAATTGAAGAGATGAAAAAAAGAAGATGAAGGGAAAAGATTTTCCTTTTAAGATACCGCTTTAAATTAGATATTGCTGGAAGGATTGACTAGACAGATGGTCATTCTTTAAACATATGCTAAGTTGTACCTTTTGTCCTAAAAACTGACATTTTCTTCCATATATATCTTATATAATACAATTTTCAAATTGAAACATAACGATACACGGCGGCATAATTATAATTAATATTTCAAATATGTTAAATCATAAGAAACACGGTTTGCTTATATAATAATGTAGGATTAACTTTATAGTAGTAAAACCATACTGACAACTTTTTCGAGCTTTTATTTTGATTTGCGAAAAAAGAAAGAGCATCGAAATAATTCATGGCATAAAAATAAACTTGCAGTATAGAAATCAATCCAATATTTTACTGTTAGTAAGAAATATTTTTGCGAAAATTTAAATATTCTAAAATTATGAAGGATTAATTTTAATTGAACATCATATAATGATTATAATATATCACGCTCAGCGGTGTCAGATGAATTTACTTCGAGCGTCTAGTTATTAAAAAAATAAAAAAATTTTACTAGTTTCTGCAACATGAGATGATAAAATGTGAAATGATGCTTAGGACTTCATGCTGTGTTATAAAACCACCTACATGTTCAGAATGAATACTAAGGAAATTTTTCAAATAAAAACTTTTTCACTTAGCTTCAATTAAATTACATTTTTCGCTACTATCGATTAAGCTGTGAGGTAGCACTATATGTTCTTATTTCATTAGCTTTTATTGTTTTTAAGATATGAAGAACCACTCGTTCTAAGAGCCTGACCTTAATAATGGAAAACTTACATAATCAGCAATATTGATAGCTTCCAGAATGAATGCAGTACCCTCTTCTTCACGCAAATCATGTTTTTTCATCTGTAGCAAATTTGAAAGTTTAAAACTTTTGTGTAAATAAAGTAGACCATATACATCTTTCAGAAATGCATGGTTCACTTGAGCAAATTATTATGCTAAACTTTCCACTGCTGAATTACGTAGTCAGTTTGGATTACTCTCTTCAATTATGTAGACGATCAGGAACTAAGTTTAAAATCCAAAGAAATTTAATTAACGATTAGATATAAATAGAGGGCTTAAGATAACAGTAAAATTTACAAAAGAATAATCTCCAATCACAGCCAACTCGACAAACTTGGTTTGTTTCGTGACATCGCGTTTCGGAAACTAAAATATCGATGGATATAAATGCAAAGTTTAAAGCTATTGTTAAATTTACCCCAATATTCAAAAATACTAAGGAAACAAATCTCAAATAAACCTTTTGGAGTTGTTTTAAGCCTTCTCCAACTTGACTCCCACATGAAGCAGGCTGAGACCACTTCGTACGATACAAGACATGAGGGTGGCGGCGACCGCGATCACCTCCATCTAAAGGCCATATGCCATAGGCTGAACCGTTTTCGAAAGCAATTATACCACTAGAAAGTTGAACTATTGAAAGTTCTCTGGTGTTTAGGAGTAATGAACTTCATCATTTACCTCCCTCCCTTTTAATTTTCCGCACATTGAAAATCTTTTTGCAGAATAAAAGCAAGATCAACAAAAAATTCCAAAACATAAAATTAGATCACTGTTCAAATGTTGTGTATCAAGAGACCTACCGCAAACCGTTACACGTTGACAAAGCCACAAATGATGCTTCTTCACCGTTTACAGTGCCTTGGTAGTAACAATTTTCGATGTGTCTATTAACCGGGATATTTCCGTTATTATCAAGCTAGAAGAAATAATGACAATTATAATTCGCAGTTTCTTTAAAATGCTTAATCGGTAAGCCCCACAGTGACTTTTAAATCCTTCCTGAGTAAAAGTATTAATTGGACTGAAGAAACGATACTGATTAATTGTAATATCAATCATTTTTCCTTCAGTCTCTATAGTTCCTTCAAAATTTCTTGGCATTCTCTCTGCCCTTCTTTCTTTGTCAGGAAAGCAATACCCTTTAGATATGGAACTCGAAACAATGACAGAGAGACTAAAGGAAAAATACTAGAAGTGCTTTTCCTTTAAAGACATAATATATATACCAGCCGGTACAATTTAAAAAAAGAAAAATCGCTAGCGATGGAAGTCAGCGCCAAAAGAGCGACATAAATTAAAGTCTAACGTGAGTGTAATTTTTTTCATCTTAATGTAATGTGTTACACATTCCAAGACAATAAGAAATGAAGAGCGGATAGAGCATTCACAAGACAGCAATCTATCACTAGAGCTGAATCTTTTTGTTTATAATTACTTAAAAAAAAAAAAAAGCAATGAGGTTTTTTAAACTTACCTTCCGAAAATCAGTCCCGTTAATGAACAACAATTCGTTAAGGCCCAACAATAATTTTAAACGATTCACAACAGTACTACGAATAACTATGGTAACTTGCTTATAATGAACAGTCCCATTTAAATAATGGTTTCTGCAAAAGCATTTTCAATACAATTCATCTTGGAAACATAAATCAAGAGAAAGAAATGAAAGTTCAATGGTCTGAATGGGGAAAAGCTGACAACTGACCTGGTATCAATGCCAATACGATCATTCTTGTCTCTAATTTGAAATGGATGGACTACCTCAAATTGACCCTCTGGAAGCCTGCCAATAAAATCCTTATTGGTAGCAAGATGTCGAAGTTCGCCTAGAAATTCACTGCCGTAAATAAAAGTTAATGTAAGAAAACAAAACAGTATGTTACAATGGTCCTTTTTTTTTAAAGATAGTCGTTAAACAATTTTAAAATTCAAAAAAGCCAGGTTAATTTATACATTTTTCCACAGAAGATTGGTTATTTAAGCTAAATGAAGATTAAAATATTCAAACATTAATCAAAAAAGAAAGCAAGCTTTAGACATTTCAATTAAATTTAATTATCCATAACTGCATCTAACGATAAATCAATAATAACTTCACAACTAACTGACTGCAGAATTTGGAAAAAACCAAATACATAGCATATTTTGCAAAGGAAACGTTATCTTCTATGCTAGCCAAAAAACAAACCTTTCGAACTGGCAATTGCAAGATTAGCAGAAAGTGTTGCTATGAGAAGCAAACAGTAACATGACGTCAGAAACATCATAATATAATTCAGTGAAGGGAATTAACTTCATGCATACTCGCCAACTACGAAAGCTTGTATGGATATACTGATCCAGCATTGCTTTTCATACAACATAAAAGATCACTCTTTTTGTTTTGTCCTTTCACTCACTTCACATTAACTAAAAAAGCTCTACATTTTATAAATATAGCTACACATAACAACGACAACTACTAGTTGCTGGTAAATCCTCCAGCATATTTATCATCTCAGTATGAAAAATCTACAGTTGGATAAAATACTCATAACACAGAGAAATTACCCGTACCCATTTGTTCACAGATCAAATATAGTTCGTTTTGCAGCAGATTAAGTAATAAATGTCTACTAAATGGAATAACGGTAGAAATCAAATAAGGAGTGCTACTGTAAATATTAAATGCAATCTTTGATCAAACGAAAAATTGCTCATTGTTGAAATAAAAGGTTATTACGAATATGTCATTCTAGACTTATTCACAAACATTAAATCACACGGGACGATTTCTGAAAGCAATCTTTCACATACTTCAGTTATAATAACAAGTTCTGATAAAATAAAATTTAATTAGCGATCATTTAAGACATCAGCTACCATACAAATTAAAAAAAAGACACAGAATCCCAAAAAATATTTCATAATTTATACGTATTATGAGCACTAACAAAAATCAACAATAAAGGAAAAATGTAAGCATAATCTCACGAAGTTCAAAAAGGATTTTAGAATGAATTTAATTCGAAAGTAACAAATAATAACAGCAGAAATTTTAAAAACGATAGTAAGATATGAAAAAGGAAGAATGAAGTATATTTTAACCGAACTTTCGTAATTTAACAAGTATATTTTTAAATTTCAAGAACTAAAATTGGATCTCAGACCTTTACTAGAACTACTATTGTGTATCACACTATATGTCTTATCACTTGACCAAGATTAGATATGAATTTACGGAGATCTCAGAGAGGGAGTGCTAGGAGTGTCGAATGTTCACAATGACTCATCAGTCGTTTCATAATTCCAATAAGCTCTTGGAAGAATATATATGGGCACTAATCACAACGAGTAGTATTTCCCACTAACATGGGTACACACTTTACATTCTACAAGCACTTCTCAATTAGAACTGCTTGTTTATTTTGTGCTACTGTTTGACCTACTGATTAGGCCTATCTTCTAGAATAATATTTCCCAGCTTCTTATTATGAGTTTACTAGCTTTTTTCATTTATTATTAAAACGAAATGATACTACACAAAATGAGCAAAACACAGTAAAGCCTAATACCTGCCGAGACTTCTACCTGATTACACCGAGAGAATAAATGGAACAAGCTCAGAGAGAGAAGATTAAACCTCGGTTAGAGATAACTTAGAAGTATCAGGAAAGGCTAAAGACAGAACTGGTTTGAAGTTCGTTTCGTTCGTTTGCTTAAGAACATATCTGCAAACAAAAGCTGTAAATAGCCTTCTCCTTTCATATTCTGCCAGCACATTTCGAATTTATGTCCCATTTCAGCTTTCACACACACACACACACATAGAGGCATATTCAGTTGCAAGTTATTTCTTTTGTTGTTAATTTCACGTAAAAAGGTCACGTAAAATGGTTTAACTTTAAATGAAAAGAGAATCGACTGGTAAGAAAATGCAATTTAAAGAATGAATGCTCAAAGAGTGAGATGGAAAAGATTAAATTTAAAGAAGAAATGAAAGGTCAGTGGCCACTCACAAGTATTATGAAATAATAGAAAGGCACTGAACTGAATGGAATACATCAACGGGACGGCGATTCAAAGGAGGAATGGAATGGCGTGAAAATGAAAAGGGAAGAAGGGAAAGAGAGAGGAAGAGGGAGGTAAGGAAAGGGTTATTGTAAAGAGGTAAGGGGATCGATGAGGTCGGGTCCAGTTGAGTGGAGTCGGGTCATCCAGCAAGCTAATGGGATGACAGGTGACATCTCTCTTCTCATTGAGTCCCGTCCAGTCCCACAATTACACTCATTGCCATTAACCAATGTGGACGACAGATCGGATTCGTCATGTGGAAGTAAATAGAGGGGAGATAGTTCATGAACATTTAACTATACTCCGCGTGAACGAAGAACGGCATGCGTTGCTGAGACAATCACCGATGAGACACTCATTTGACACTTATTGAAATTTAAATTTAAATTCAACAGTTGTGCCATTCAGCTGCGACAGCCTAATTCTCGGCTTAACGTCAGTCTTGCAAATTAGTCATTTCTGTTTCAACTAAGAGACCGATCATCAAGATAACCCACCTCGTAAAATGCAATCCAATACTTGAAGAATTACATCAAAAGTTAGTTAGTCTTCAAATAAATTGACATCCAATTAATTCAGTGTTCCCAAATTATAAAAAAAAAAAAAAAGAAAAAAGAAGGCTAGTTATAATTTATATTAATGATTCATATATATAAAAGAATCTCTGTATAATTCTAAAGAAAGGAATGACTGAATAGATCCCTCAACTAAAACTTCCTCAGGTAGAGGATGCTACTGAATCAATCTATTAACGGAACTTTCTTCTCTACCGGAAATGTATTACGTACAATACAAGCTGTGATGGTACCTCCACCATGGAGATAGTATGGCAGACCTTATTGATTAGCTAACTTTGTTTGTTTTTCCAAAAAATGTATACTTCTGAATGAGGAAAGCGAAGCAGAAAAAGGCATAAATAGATGAATAATTTAGCTTTCTAAGGATAAAAGTGAACAAAAGCAATGATATAGCAATCTCTGGCAGTAAAAAATTGTCGAAATTTAAAATTGCATTTGAAATTGATTACATACAATATCTAAGGCATAGCTATACGTTTTCAGAAAGAAAATAACTCCTACACAACTCATAGAAAAGAACAGACGTGAAACAGAATTGCATTTCGAGAATTTCTAAATGGCACTGGCCGCGCTTGTCTGATTTGTTTTTTGATCAGTACGATTGTACAGGAGTCACGTGGATTTGTGTTTGGTGTTTGTCAGTCGAAAATCATTTGAAGTATTCCTCTCAGATAATTATTTGAGATTCTTTGCTTGAACTTTTTCTTGTATCATTTGAGGTGTCTTCCTGAAATCTCGGAAGTGATAACAGGTTCCGTAGGAAATGTTAACGATAATCGTCTTTTTTTTATTTCTATGGAGGAGGCATACGTTTATCTGGATGTACGATCGTAGTTTCATTTCAAGTGTTGTTCTTAATGATTTAATAGTAATATGTTATTTTTTGACTCATTTGCCGTTTTTAAAATACCTGCAGATTGGAAGAAATGCTTGCGTTGGCTCGTCTTGTAAGTAAAGCTGCTACTACAAGACCGTATTTGGTTCGTCAAATCGCCACCACTTCCGTTCGAAATGGAAAATTTTTTGCAGACGCTGAAGACAAACGTAAAAATTCTTTATACTTATATACAAATTATTTCTTTGAAACTTTCGCGTAAAAGTCTTTCGTATAAACATGAAATTTTTCATTGTTATTTCGGAATATATACATTTCTTCAACGCAACATAAATATTAGTAACGGGAATCGACGTATGCGACAGATATTTGCGTCGGTTAATGCACGTAGTAATGTTTAGCAATCGTAATTGCACACATTATCATTGTAATATTAAAAAATATAACAGTTGTTTTACGGCTTGAAAAAAAATGACCAGTTGGGTCACTAGAATATTAAGAGTACTTAGGAAATTTGTTTTTTTCTTATTTAGAAAAATAAAATTGTAGGTTTGGACCAACACTACATGGATGTATTTAATGATCCAAATATCGATGGCTTCATTTTGCGAGGAGGTAAGTTACAGACTATAATTTTTTCAAAGTAATTCAGATAATCAACACTGTTCTAGTTTTTTTCTGTTTTATAGCCATGCAAGATTTATATGAACTGGATATGATTCCTGATCCTGATATTTGTGATGCTGTGCTACGCGCTTGTCGACGCGTGAACGATTTTGCACTTGCCATCCGTTTTATTGAGTCCCTAAAAGAAAAATGTATTCTTAAACGGTGGACTCATAAATGGTTGATGGACAAGGTATTTCACATAGTTCATCTTTTTTTTTGCTTGATTTAGTAAGGATTATTTGCAAGAAGATGCATGTTCGGTAAAAAGCGTTCCTGCTTCTTTTGTGGTAGTGGAACTATTATTTCTTCGTAATGATGAGCAGGAGGCATTGGTGTGGGTCATCTGTGGTTAAATAATCCCGGTTGCAGTCTTGACCTCAAAGCACCATTTCAATCCCAAATTTTCATTTCAAGCATAGAGTATAGGGTTCTACGACCCAGAAACATCATATACTTTTCGAGTGCATATAGTACGTATAATACATTTAAATGATTATTTAAGATAACCCATTCATTCCTGTACTTTTTTAATATCATGCTGCTTTTAGTGTCTCCATATGAAGTGATCTTTTTAACTAGTTACTAAATCTTGGTTTTTCAGATCAAACCTACTATGGATGAATTAGGTATTCCAACACTGGAAGAAATGAATTACGATAAACCTGAATTGTTTGTACCTATGTCTGATTGGTGGTGGGAAAGAAAGTGGTATGTCAAGTTTTTGTTAAGCACTTGGTTTTTTTTCTTTTTTTTTTTCTTGTTGTGCTTTGTTTTTGTAACATTTCCATTACCATTTTTTTGGAATGCAACTAACTGAAGAGTAGAAGGACACTAACAAACATGTTACGACTTCCTATAATTAAATAATCTGGCATAGTTTTATAAGCATTTTGAGCAAGAATTGTAGTGAATAATCTAAGTAGGTTCTCATAAAATCCAACTTTTTGATTGTGGAATGTAGCATATTGGCTAAAGATAAATCTCTTTTATATTGTTGTGATTTCTTTTATTTTATAGGTACAAAGAGTATGGATTCGATAAACATGGATACGAATATTAATGGTTTTATAGTATTTGCAGCCGGGTTGGACATTTTCAGGTTTTCGTAGTTATTGTCCATCTTTATAAGTATTGATAGTTGTCGTTTTTACATCTCAAACCTATGATGTCTCATTTTTGCCTCATTTGTTTATGATGTTTAGTTTATTGAAATCATAAATGAAATGAATCTCCGACACTGTTAATATGTAATATGCGATTGATCATAATAACGTGTGGATCTTGCAAATGAGTCGAGCATAAACATATTTTTTTTCCTGTCTTTAGCTTGCAGTTTGTTTGTAGTGGTCGGATGATAGCAAGTTTTACAGGAGATAACCGCTTAACTGCACCTCATCCTTGGGAAACACTTCCAATCCAGGCTAGTTTGCTGACTTATCTATTGACTTAAATCTTGAATTATTAAATAAGATCTGAAAGCAATAGTTGCAATAATCTTGATAGTTCCAACCTAAACTTGTCATTTATTTTGTTGGTCGTTTACAGAAGCAGTTTACCGACTTATCGACTGATCTAACTTTTCTGTCTTGACTTCATACAGCAATTCATTCCGCACACTGCAATTGAAATATAATTGTCAAGTATGAATTAGTAAAACAGAGGGGAAGAGTTTAAATAAGCCGTTTGGAGGACCTTACGTGGTGGAGTTGGCTCTTCATTGTGATTCATTTATTCCATTCCTGGTTAGTTCCGGAATTCAAATGTGTGTTTTGAAGGACGAACTGAAGGTCGGCGCATTTTCTTTTATTGGAGGGATAACGAATGTTCCTCGGATAGGTTTCGATTGTTTGGTAATGACTGAATATATGACTTAGAGAAGAGGGAAGGGAAACGAACGGCGATCTGAAGTTTTCCAGCTAGTTTTTTTTTTCTTTTTTTTTCAAACTTAAGCGATACTTGAGGGATAGAATACCCTTTTCTCGCGCCAGAAATAACGGCTGTGACGAACAATCTTTGAGCGTAAGAATAGCAGCACATGTTGATAGGAATGGTGCCGCGTACGATTGTTATCAAAGTGCTTTATTCTGGACACATTTCACTCTTCAGTGTTTTATAGCTTTTGTAAGATTCTTATTTCGTTTAATTCTCCATTTTTAAGTATTCTTTTCGTAAAATCATAAACATTTCTTGTCTATAATTTTCATTCAACTCTGCTGAAGGAGGAGGAAAGAAGGGAGAAAGAGCGAGAAAAAAAAGAAAAGGAAAAAAGGTGGGAACAAAGTTTAAAAGGTAATATCTTCAAAATCGTTTATACATTTACTACATGGATTAGAAAAAATAAAAAAGAAAAAGTAGAGGATGGAGTATACCAATTACTGGTCATAGATAGTTGTGGGTTTCCTATCCTGGAAGTCCTAATTAGGAAGGAATCATCCTATAAGACGTATTCCAGCTTCCCTTCAAAATCACCTGAACTTTCCGGTCATTGAATAGATCTCTTTCATATTGAAGTAGGCTATGTACTGTCTGAAACAGGTTACAGTAGACAGAAGTATGGGACACTTTAACCTTGAAATATTTTACTACATGAATGAATACCAGGTCATCTTAAGTGGAATAATTCCCAAGATACCGTAGTACAAGGTAGAGTGAGAGGATTATAGAAACTCTCATTGCTTTAAATGTATCAAATGTTCATCTCTATTTCTTAGTTCAAATCTCCTCATTATCTAATTAAACGGGATAAGTTTGTTTGATTAATGAGAAGTGTCAAAGGTCATGTGGTACAATTTCCTACCCTTGCAAATGGTATGAGTAGTAATTATCATATTATTATTATACTAGTCAGAAGGTCTTCAAACTACTTTCCGTAATTTTCCATTGTAACATTAGGAGGATGGCTTGTAAAGAGGACAGGAAATTAAATTTTAAAATTCTAAGAAAATACATCAATTGATAGTGTCGTTGTAGAAATCAAGTGATACGGTGAAGTTTCATTCATCTTGATTGGCGTTAACTTCAGTTGAATAGTAAATGTGTTTGAAATAGCTTGAAACATCTTTCCTTTCATTTTTAATATTAAAATTTCTCTATTGATTATTTGCTAATGGATTTGAAAGTTTTATTGTCATAATAAGTTGCACAAGTTAGTGAAGAAATGCAAAGAAATAGAAGCAGATAAGTTTAAAAACTAAGGAACATTGTTGGTTTGCAACACTTTTTTCTCAGTTCTATTCAATTCAGCCTATTTTTTGAAATATTTAAAAAGACTATCCAATAAGATACGTATTCATTATGTTACTGCCATTGTCATAGTTCTAGATTCTTCCTTCTGATTCAACCATAGAAGCTGTTTTCATTTCATTTCAGAAAAAGCTTCATTCTGCTGGTCAATATCGAAAATCCATTATTCCTTTTTATATAGATGTGTTTTTTGCATACTGTTGACGGTCAATGATCACTAATAGTTAATTATTTAAATACCTTGAAATATTTGACTGCTTATTTTTGGACAAAACCGACTTCTCATTTAACGGTAATAATGATTTATGTAGTACGGGAGGATGTCTGAAATGATTTTGACTTTTTTTAAAAATATTCAGTGAACTTCTTAAGAATGCAGTGTCTTGATTGATAGACAAGTGTTTATGGAATATTGTTCATTCATTAAACAATAATAACCAGCACAGTAATGATAGTTTTCTCATCTTTTTATTTGTAGATCATTCAGATTTGAAAATTAAATTGTGGTGACAGCAACGTGTGATGTCATGAATGAATGAGAGGATCCGTCAAATTTGCCGGTATCATTCATTCGATATCGATGGGTTACAATTTTAATTATTTGTCTTATAAATTTCTTCATTTGAAAAAGTTATGAATGACTGTTTGAAAGGCACCAGTAAAAATACTCGTTCTTGTAAACGCAAATATGAACTCTGCTGAATTGATTACAGCAAATTAGCACTAAAATGAAGCTTCAAATACTGCTAAAAAACAAAAACACCAAGAATTTTTTGTAGATATATATAAATTAATTTGACCACTATCTATTTTCTCTCACAGTATCATCGCAAAAAGTGACCATTCAAACTTTTACTACAAATACTATCTAACTGCTATTATCAATTATTGATACTATTTCTTCTGAAGCTAAATTTTTTTTCTCATAAAAGTCACTTTTTAAATATCATGTAGTTAGGAATAATTATGTTACTAAATTTCCCTCTTTATGTGAGAAATTATTCCACCGGTCAAATGTCCTCAATGCTATGAAGAAATATAGGAATTGGTTCAGCTTGAAAATGCCTCATTCAAGGATCATTTTCAAATTTAATTCATTATTTTTGCAAAACCATCTCTAATTATCCAATAGTTTAGTTTCTTTCTAGTCCTGCGATAAGTTTAGTAAGATAAAATCACATTTATTGTTGTAAAAGAGTTTATATTACTAGACCCATAACTATGCTCTTTTACTATTCAAGTTGATTTTAAAAAAAATTTTTTTT
>PQVD01001359.1:0-17276 GCA_003012265.1 Setaria equina
TATTATTATTAATCAATTATTACTGTTTTATCGCTATCATTGTTATCAATTATTAACATTTTATTTCAAAAAACAGTGACGATGGTTTTTTCATTTAAAAATTTGCACTAAAATGATGTATTTTTTCCTCGTGGACACACTTCAATTGAAAACGAAAAGAAGTGGAGGAAAAGTCAAGCTAAGGTTTTTCTTTTCTTTTNNATTTTCTTTTCTTTTCATAATTTTTTATTTGCTAGAAAAGTTTCCATTTTTTGTAAATCATTTTCCTTTTCTCATTAATAGGTTCAAATTTCTGGAATCCTCGATTTCTTCCTCAGCTTTTTTAATAAAATAAAGTAAAATTGAGTAAGATTATTAGTATATTCAATACAGTGTTGAAGCTTTCTTTATTTCATTTCAAATTTCAAGTTCCACTATAATTTTCTTACAGTTGAATACTTCGGTGGTTCTTTTTTCTTACTTTATCTCCATGTTATTGATCGATCTATGTGAAATTTAAAAAAGATTGAATTTCTCTTTTGTACTTTCTGCATGAATTGAAAGGAATTGGCACATTTTTTTTTTCCGTTTCTCTTTTTCTGGAAAATATTTTTACTTTAAATATGTCTTCTTGAATGATTTACATTGTATTATTGCTGATTTTCTAATTTTAATAAATTATTTCAATTCAGTTTTAGTAATAAAACTCATTATGAAATGTCTTTTTTTCCTTTTTCTTTTTTTATTCAATTCCTCAAATTTAAAAATTTGCTTTTTTTTTTTAAATTAATTTTAGAGCAGAACATATACATCAGTGGGAGCGATGGGAACCGGCAAAGCAACAGCAAACGGTTGCAGAAGTACGATGACTGAAATGAAAAATTCAAAATTATCAGTTAATCAAAATAATGATGAAAGTGGAAAAGTTTCCGGATTAATGAAGCCAAAAGGAGGTATCACTAAAACATCAAGAAAAACGTCATCATCGTCATCATCACCATCATCATCATCAGCAACAAAAACATCAACAACAACAACAGCAGCATCAACAGTAACACCAGCAGCAACAACAACAACGGTTGCTGCAGTAATAGCAACAACATCGGTGGGAACATCAGGTGTTATGCGAGATGCCATAAAGGTAAAGTAAAATTAATTTATTGGAATAGAATGAGTAAATGAAATAACTTTAATTGCTTTCTTTCTTTTATTTTTATTTTTGTATGAATAAGTAGAATGAGTTGTAAATAAAGAAGTATTAGAGATTACACTTTCATTAATTAATTATATTTGTCCACTGATTGCCCAGATATTAATGCTTAATAACAAATGTCTCAAACGCTTTTCAATTCCATTCTTTGTTTTCTAATTTTCAACTCATCCCCTATTTTTGGTTGATTTTCAAATTATAGTCCAATTTGTAAATACTGCCTTTTTTCTTTTTCTAATTTGTTAAAGTAAAATTAAAAAAATTGAAATAATTTTTGTATTCTGAAAAACAATTGTTGAATGTCAAAAACAATTTTTGAGAGAAGCAAGCTGATAAGAAATAATACATTAAATAATAATTTCAAATTTAATTTTGCATATTTATTTGATTTTTTTGGAAAGAAGAATTAAAATAAATTTTAAACAATGATTATTTTTTAAATATAATAATTTTTTTGACAAAAAAAAAGACGGAGAGGAAATGAAAATAAAATACTTTCATAATCATTTCAAATTAATTTTGTTTTGCATAGCATTAAATTTCATATATCAGTTACAAATTACGATTTCAAAAATTATGAGGAAAAGAGGTATCTGTTACTCGATTATCTCTTGTAGAGGCATTTGTGTATGTATCACACCTTTTACAACTTATCATAGCTTCTGCTGATCTTTTCGAATTGAAATTTCCAAATAATTAATGTTTCCGCAAAAATTACCTGCCAATAATGATAGTACCGATGCTGGTTTAATCATTTAATTACTTTTTTAAAAGATATATGATAATGACCCATAAATTAAACCATTTATATTTATGATTGCTTGTGCAAATAGTAAATTGATACCGGTTTGCTCTTTTCCGGATATTGTCCAACTGTCAGAAAGTACTTTGTCTGTTAGTTTCGGCTAAAGATTTCTCAACGTGTCAAATACTGTAACATATCTAACATATTTGTTTATGCCTTGGTTAGGCCTAAAAATCGTGTTTTCATTTAAGGCATTTTAGCATTACTCAATTTTGTGCCATATCAATGGCAGTCATATGAGGTAATAATCCTCTTAGCTTTCAGCATTATTCTTTGAGATTAATTAATTAATGGAACCCGCTAATTATTTGGACAAATTAAAAATCACTTGTTTCATGTATTTTTTCCTCTAATTTTCAATTATTTAAATATTTTAAACTTCAATTAATTAAGGATTAAATCTTTCATGAGTAATGAATAAAATATGTTGCTATTTCACAATTATTTTCCTAAAGAAATTCAAATTTTTGTTACTTTCAACTTTTCTAGACAACTTTTTTCAATGTTTTTATTAAATTATTTAAATTCTGAAAAAAAATTTTGCAATTTTTCCTTCGCAATAAATTCATATTCTACTAATATAAAGGAATATTTAAGGCCAAGATACTGAAAATAATTTAAAATATAAAATGAATAATTTAAATTACTCAAATAAAATGATCTAATAGCTTATACAATTATATTCATTGCTTGCAATTTAGCTGCAAAAGAAGATTTTATTAAAATTTTTTAGTATAAAATTAGCGTGAAATCAATTAATCACAAATAAATTTCAATGAGTTAATTACGTAAATTTTTTTGAAGAAAAGTAAAAACTGGCAATAAAATATGCATGGGAGAATCGACGATGGAACGAAAAAACTGCTTGAATTATAATCGATTATTTAAAATATGCCATCTCTGTTCCTGAGAGTTTTTATTTAAATCTTTCATTTCCTGTTTTCAATATATTTAGTGATTTTTATTTACCAAATTGCCACCTTTCACATGCTTTCCTTCTTTTTTTCCTCATTCTACTTTTTTTTTTCAATTAAAAAAATGATCAAAAGTTGAAAGTATTGAATCGAAAATGCAATACCATTATAAAAGCAAAATGGAATACCAAATGAAGTGATATTTGTTATTGAAAAATTCTCAGTTTTTATTTAAATTCTTTTTTTTCCCATCAATATTTATGACGTTGCTAATTCCAATCCGACTAATTCAATTTCAATTTATTTTAATTCTTACCAGTTAGACTAATACAATTTTATCGTAACACTTATCTTTAACTGTTTCCGGTATCACTTATTCTTTTATTTTGATTTGTATTTATTTCGTTTAGAATATTTTTTGCCTATTCATGTTGAGGTAATGTTAAATCTTATTTACAAATAATTTTAAATTTTGGCTTAAAATGGAAATAATAAGAAACTGCTTTCATTTCCTGCAAAAACTAAATTTTAAGTTAATTATTATCAGGTTTTCAGATTAACTTAATTAATATCGATAATATTTGTATGCAACACTGGAAGGTTTTTGAAAACATATTCTATTGGATTTTAATTAGATTCACTGAAATTACAAATCGGCTATGATGAGTAAAGCAAGCAAAAATTCAGTTTATATTTACATTGGAATAATAAAATGAAGTAAATTGAGATGGATAGCCGAGGAATTAAATATTTAACAATAAAATACTGTAAAAAGACCCATTTCAAAATGATATAAATAAATCGATTTAAGGCATAAAAGAAATTCCTCAAAACAATTTAAATTTCAATTTAAGAAGTTTCATGTTTATTTATAAAAATTGAGTCACAGAACAGGGAAAGGCGAAAAGAAAGAATTAAATGAGAAGGATTCGATGTTAACTTGTGAAGAATTTCACATTAACACATGAAAATCTTTTGTAATTAAAAAACTAATTTAGTTATATTTGTATGGGTGTAGCTACAAATGATTTTTCTTTCTTTTGTTATCCTCCTCATCACTGATATGAATTAATTAACTAATTAATATTTGAATGCAGTGAAATTGGAAAAAAATAAATTCATAATTTTGAGTGAAACAATTATAAAAATTAAATTCACTTCGGCAGGCGGAAAATAATTCATACAAGTTGAATAATTTTCAATTTTTAAAATATTAGATAAGTTTTTCAAATTGCATTCATATTACTTTCTATTACTTCAGTTGATTTACAATAATATTTTACAATAGCAGCAAATTTTTCCTCTCATCATCGCAGTTTATTTAATTACACAAGTTAGCAGCATAATTCTATTTTCAATTCCAAATTAACTCATCAAAAGTAAAATTATACCATTTTTTCTTTAAATTCACATCATTTGCTTTCAAATTCTGCTAAACTTTTGCTTATTTCAATTTTATATTATATATTATTTCTTTGACAAAATTTTTTTCCAGAATTTTTTTTGTAATTGGAAAATATTAGATTCATTTCTATTGTGTATATTGTGCATAAAATACTGTTTTGCTGAATTCAAAAATTCAAATAATTATTTTCCAATTGTAATTCTTCCAATTTCATCTAAAAGTTTTGCAAATTTTAAATAAATTAATCAAAATAAATATTGTCTACTTGTTACTGTTGTTGTTGTTGTTTGTTATTTATTGTTATTGTTGTTTACAGGTTATTGGCTCCCGTAGCAGTGCCCTACCGCTGCAAGGCAGTTCATCATCGGCGTCCTCATCCTGCTCAAATACAACTTTGCAAGGGGTTAAACGTCCATCCAACCGTACCACTCAATCATCTGGCGCCCAACTAAGACAGCCAACAACCCTTCTTGACCCAACTAAAAATAAACGGTTCAGACGTTTCACTTCTTCGTTTTGCTTTAATTCATTTAAAAACAAAACATCAAATTGAGTTTTATCTGATCAACCATTAACACATAACATATTGCGTATAATTTGTAGCTTCATTATTACAGAAGTAATTTGTGTACTTTTTCTATAACGTGTAAGCATGGTGTTTAGACCGAACGCGTACGTACAATTCGTTTAAACGCTGAAGTATTTTCAAAAATAATGACGTACTTTTCTATGCTATATTATCTTCCAACAATTGCATGAAACGTAATAAGTAAGGAATTTCACGCAATACACATCGTACTGTTTCATGCAGTTTGGTTGGCAATAAATTAGAAGTTGTAAAGAAACAGTGCGGAATTCTACTAAGACATAATAGGAAATAATTAGAAAGAAATGAAAATGAAAATTTAAATAATTTTCTAATTTTTTATTTGTTGAAATTATTTGAATAGTAAATAAATTTAAATTGATAAAATCAAAGAGAAAGAAGAAAGGGGAAAAAAATAAACGAATAAATCGAATAAAAAGTTAATGTGTCGATTTGTTTTTGCCATTTTTAATGTGCAAATTTTAAAACCTCTCGAAAATTTCATTCAAAAGATTATTTAAATCTTACGGAATAACGGATCTAAAAGAGAATGAAGACGGCATTCATGCTTGAATTAATCCGGTGGAAACAGGCCAGTGATGTCTCCTGATTGAATGAATGGCAAGAGAAAATTAAATTTTCAAAATAGTTCCAAGTGAACGAATGATTCATTCCATAATATTTTTAAATTTAATTTTTTCTCCCGAACAATAGATATGTTACAGATAATTTTTATAGTTTTTCGAAAAGTTCTGAAGAAGATTCGGCATATGCTGGTTTCGGTAGCTCGTCACCTTTCTCATCAGCCGAATCATCCTCAATGAGTCTTAATTCAACATCATCAAAAAATTCATCCTGTAGTGGTGCAGCAACTCATCATCCACGAACTCGTGGATTATCAGCTTTATCATTTCAACATTCTACCGGTAATCATCGTTTTACTGGTGGAACAATTCAACCACCACCAAGCCCACATGTATGTTATTTCTCTTCTTTTTTATTGTGTATGATAATTAAATAGGCAAAAATTAGCAACATTATGAATATGTGTTTCATTAAAATGGACAAATGCATTAATTAATGAATTATGAATATATATTTCGAAAAGTTTTTTAACGATCATTTCAAAGGAAACGGTGTCGAATTAAGTTTTACTTTTTTTTTTCTTATTTTTTTTGTTTGCACGTAATTTTATTCAATTTTTTTTAAATTAATGCTTCCATTGTATAGTTTCTTCGTACTTTGCTTCGTTATTTCTATTTTGCTTTTATTTTCATTTTAGTTTTAAAGTCAAAAAAAAGAACGAAAAAAACCGAAGAGGTTAGGAGGGAAAAGAATGAGGTTAATTGGTACGAAATAATTGCACTAGTAGCATTTCTAATTGATATATTAATGGCTTATTTTGTAAATTTCTCCTTTTTCGTTTTTTTTTTCATTTTTTTTTTTTTCTTTAAACAGTTTTTCTTTTAGTCGTTTTTCAAACCTTCTGTTCTTTTCCCGTTTTTTGCTGGCAAAAATTTACCTTAATTTTTATCATATTTCATTGAATTTTCCATTTTCATTCCGTTTTTGTTCTCTTTTTCTTTCTTTTTTTTTGAAATTTCTTATCGTTTATCATGGCTTACTTACAAGAAGCAAGTGTGAAGTAGTAATTCATTTATACTTTTAGCTTTTTTACGTTTATTTTTGATTCCGGACTTAGTTATATCTAATATAATCTCCAGTGAAACAATGTGAAATAAATAAATTAGAATGAATTGTAGAAGGTAAGTATATTAGAATTAGACCAAATTAGAATCAGCTTTGTTATTAGTTAAAAAAGGATTTTTATTTTTATTTTTGTAATTATTTAAAATTTATTCCTAGTAAAATATAATCATTAATATGATTGAAATAAATTCTTCATACGATGTGCATGCAATAATTGTTTTGGATCGACCGGTTGGAATTTGAGCCTAATGATTTGGAGCAATTTTTTTACTTTTTTTTATCTCTCAATTATATTATCATTTTTATAACAGCTATATAAACATTTATACAAAAGTGCTATTTAATACTCTAAAAAAAAAAAATAAATGAGAAAGGCAAAGGATTTTGCAGTTTACTGGACTAAAAGTAAGCTTTTTTTGGTCATTAATCTTAATTTAATATTAAAATTTTGAGTTCTTTGTCATATTTCTGGTTGTAATTTATCTACAATACCTTTTCTTTAGCTAATACTAGTCTCTTTTATTTCGATTTCCAATATTTTTGATTCTCTTCCATTTCCTAAATTATATTTTAATTAATTCTACTTTATACATTTCCCTTTACTCTATTTTATTTGATTTGATGTTGAGCATTTCACATGGACAGAAATTTTATGGAAGCAAATAAGAAAATTTATTACAAAATAAGCTTCGAAGTGATCTTCAACAAGAAATATTATAATAGAATTTGATTTCTAATTTTATTCCTTTTATGCATTTCACAGTTACTTTATTTTAAGCAAAAATATTAATTTTACTACAAAATAGGCTTCGAAGTCGAGATAGTATCTAATAAAAAAATAAAGCATTTCTTATTATGTATTACATAATTTCTGGTAAGATTATTAATTTAGTGATTATATCAAAAAGTCTTATCACCTTCAAAAGTTTTGTAGATTCATTAGACAGATTGCTTATTCCACGCTGATACTTTTTGCACATTACAGGAATCAAAGCCAATTCTGGCTGTGAAAGGAATTGCAGCACCGAAAGTTGCCCATTTGACGCCACCGTCAAGCAAGTATACGTCACCCGCGTCAACTAGTCCAAAAAATTCACCAACTGCTGACGAAGCATCACCTTCAAAATGGTCATCTTCCGCGTCGGATTCTGAGGAGCAGCAGCCTGAAGTTGCCGCTACGGTAGCAACCTTAATTACAGCACCAGTTGGGAATACGTTATCGACGCTTGCAACAGCCAAAACCAGCAAGAATGTTATCCCATCACAAAGTCCAACAGTTGGTGTTGTAAGTCCAATGATGAGCCATCGAGTCATTAAGTCACCGCAGGCTTCTAATAATATCACAGGTGTGCAACTTGAAAGGGATGAAAAATGAATGACATGAAGAGATTAGAAAGGAGTGATATTTCCGGTTTTGTATGGTCTAAATTCATCTTTCATTTCAATTTCAAAACAGTACATTGAGCGAAACTAATAAGTAATTTAGATGGCGATAACCAAAGTGACACTTCTACAACATCCGGTAGTCGTGACTCTGATAATGCCAGTGTTATATATAACCCTAATGATGAAACAAACTCCTTGACAAATAATTCAATTCCAAAAGTTATTGCATTGGATAAAAAAGCTCCGTAAGTTCTATAAGCTTGTTAATATATCATTCTGCCAATATTAACAGTCATTACCATATAACTTAATTATGCTAATCACGATAGTCATTAACATATCACTTAATTATTCTAATTACAAGCTAATTATCCCAATGATGTTCTACAAAACATCATTACATTAAATATTACCATAACAATACATGTGCAGTGAAGATATATATATATATATCGTAATCCCTATACAGTCATCCCAAAATTATTATCGTTATAGTATTGTTCGCACAATAAGCATATGTACTTCAGCTTATTGTTTCTGATATTTTTACTCTCTAATAACACTTTATAAACATCATTATCTCAACAATACGAATTGCAATAGATATATTAATAATGTCACATACGTATGTATGTATGTATGCACCATCTAAATATATTTATTCTAAGTTAAATAATTTGTTCGCATTATATCATAGCAGTATGAATTATAATACATATCATAATAAAGCAATGCATTAATTAACTTTCTATTGTTTACATATTTGTCATTTCTTCATAAGTTCGAGTTCAAGTTCGAGTTGTGGTTCAAATATTTGTCATTTGATGCCATCTCAACATCTCGTACCTACAGACCGGTGCCGGTACGAACAAACAGTCGTCTGGAGACGACATTCGATTCTAACTGTAGCGTTACAACAGCAGAAGTGACAACTCCTTCCAAGACCAATATGGCTACCTTCTCGGAATCAGATCTTGAAGGGATTCGTCCAATGGAGCCAATCATTCCACTGGTACCACCCTCATATAATGTTGTCGTACGAAATGCGAAAATTTCTCAACAAAATACTCATTCACCTGGTACTCGAAATGGTAACTCCTGTTTTGATATTAATTCCATTTCAATAACTTGTTAAATAAATTTCGACAAATATATACGTAACATTATTCTTTCAGTGATAACAATTTCAATGAATCATTTTTGATAATATCCATTTCAAGAGTACCGAAATCATGATGCGAGCAAGATATTAGTATAAAATAACGATTTCCTATAAAAATTAAGGGATTATATTAGTGTATGTTTTAATTGTCAAAAAAATTTATTCATTAAAGGAATCATTTATTCTTAAAAATTTTTGGAGAAAAACGTTTTTTTATAATATAATGCAAATATTAAAAGCATCTTTAAAATGAAGATATATGAAGAAAAAAAAAAATAATTAAGTAAATTATTTTAGAAGACTGACCATTTAAAAAGAAAATGTTCTAACAGTTGATAAAATTTAAAGTTATTATAAATACTTTAGCATGATAATCAGTGGAAATTCAATCAAGACTGCCGCATCATTATTAGGAATTTATATTTTAACCCGAATTATTTTTTTTTTTTTTGGCAATTAACCATTTAACGTAACCAATTAATCAATATTTGATGCACATTTGGTACGGTCATCAGATGAGTTAATTAATTGTACCACTGTGTCCTCCGTCATTCCGCTTCCGTCTTCCTCATTCATCCATCTTAGCTCAACCGGAATGCATCCCTATTGTCTATTGTCTAGACTATTTAACAAATGATAAAAGGTCACTTCCCCTCACCTGTCCTGTAATATTCGTTTTACTAACAATTAGTTATTATCTCTCTTGGACAGATGTATAAACAGTCATTTTTTTTCTTTTTTATTTCTCATTTTTCACAAAAAAAAAAATATTGTTATTACCTTTATTTATTATTGATAATCAAAGAAAAAATTAGTTTGTGGAATTAATTGATTTTTTGTAAGCAATCAAAACAAAAAATTGAATAAAAATTCCATTTCAATGAGAAAATCTGGAATTTTTGAAATCCCATCATTTTTTTATTTCCAATCCATTGTTAACCACGAAATTTTTATTTTTATTTAATAAATTTATTTAACTATACTATGTGTAAAGCACATCTTAATTCACATTCTTCCTATTAACAGTATCCATCCATCTTTATAGTGCGTATTTAAATTTAATATTCATATCATTAGATATTAAATTTTTCCTTATTATTAATATACCATTTATATGATCTCAACGCCATGAAATTTGAGCATTTTTATGTTTATTTACCAAGAAAATGTTTACCATCGATACACCAATTATAAATTGATGGGAAATTTGGATAATTAATTTAAGCAGCCATTTAAATTAATCCAGTTAAGTCTACATCTTCTGCAAGTTTTGTATTAAAATATTTTTTTCTTTTATTTTTAAGGTAATAATTGAGAAGTTTCAGCAAAATTTTGGCATAATTTTCCAGACAAAAAAAAAACTTTTTCCCACTTAAATTATCGTTTTCTTTTAAAATTTGAACCGTGTTAATATTTTTGTAGTTTGAATTTATAAAGAATAAAGTGAATGAGATAACAGTTTAGATCTTATAAAAATCAGTAAAATGTTACTTGCATTGTCCTCTACACTTTGTTTACACATCTGGTGATTCGATTGGATTTCTGGCATTTTCTAATCCAATTTCTGGTATTTCTTAATTCAGTTCATATCAAAATATGATTCGTTTGCTTGTAGGAACACTTCGAGATAGCTCAACAAGTGATGATTCGCTAGATTCAATCTCGACAACCATCCGCTGTGCCGTACCTCATCGTCCATCCGGTTATCTTTCTGAAGGTGAATCATTATTCACCGGTAATGCGACACTTCCGGAACTATCAATGGCTGGTAGGCATTAATTTTAAGCACTTTTTTCTCTTGTATTTTGTTTTCTTTTTTCTTTTTTTAGCTCACCAATTTAGTAATTCTTATTAACTGAGACTTCCTTTTCCTCCTTCTCTCTCTTTCTAAATAGCAATTTTTTCTTTTCCCATAATAAAAAAATTAATAACAATAATAAAAGAATTGCATGATATAAAATAAAATTTTTGCAATAAATAATGAAAAAAGAACTATAGTGAAATGAATATAGGTTAGTGAGTATTTGCGTATTTTGTTTCCAAATCAATCGATAAATGGCCAGAAGTTCGATCTGTAATCAATCGATCATATCAGAACGAGCTGAACAAATGTCGATAAGTATAAATTGAAAGAGCTCAGCTGCGGAGATTAGAAAAAGAGAGTCAAAAACGAATTCCATCTTTAAGCCTTTCCTTCTTTGGGCAAGTCTCGAATAACGTGGCCGTGATTGGCACGACCACTACTTGACGACAAATATTCAATGTTTATTGTTGTTGTTGTTCTTATTGTCGAAGTAATTGTCATAGTAGTTATTGTAGTAAGAACAGTGGAAGTGACTACCGTTCAGTTATTGTAATGATAGATGCTGTGTAATAGCAGCAGTAGAAGTAATTGTCATCATAATTATTTTAATGATAGCACATGGTATTGTTGTAGTAATAGAAGAGTAGCAGAGTTGCATATTAATAACATCGTAATTGTCGTCTTAGTTATTTTAGCAATAGGAGTAGAATAATTGGAGTAGTAGCAATAACAAAAGCAGGTACTAGCTACAATTAGTAATAATACCACAGTAAATTATTGAAGTAATTGTCGTTTTTTTCCTGAATTATTCATAAAAATATAAAAATAACTGTGAGAAAATTTCTTTCAGTTTTATATATTTGAAGGTAATTAGAGTAATTGTTGTTATTCATCAGTCTAATCAAGTTCTGGCACTTTTTTCCTCCTCTATTTAATTCAATATTTGTTTGGTATCAAGACTAGGACACATTTGCTAACACACACACACACACATTCATATTATTAGCTACTTAAATATTTAACTAGAAAAAAAAAACTTTGTGCGAATTGTATAAATTAAAATTAAAAACAGAAAATATGAAAAAAGTTTATATATAGATATAAAAATAAAAATTAAATCAAGAATTTGATTACGTGCTAGAAAGAAAAAATTATGCCGTTTCCTGTATATCACGTAAAAATGACATTTTTTTTAATCTTCGATCCTTATCTTGCTTTAATTAACGATTGAAATTAAAATATGCAATTTCGGTAATATATATTCATACAGAACTACATGATAAGTTCATAAGATTAATCTAGACAAGGATGGGTTTAGGTTTATTTATTATTTCAAGTGTGGTAAAAAAAAAAAATTGATTTGCATTTTGTTAAATATTGTATTGAAAGTAAATTTAAAATAGTCTGAAATACTTATTCCAAATAATATTTTAATTTCTTTGAAATGAATTCATTAATATTGCAAAGATTATAACACATCAACCTTCTAAATTATGTTCATACTAGAAGTAATTAACGAATGATTAAGCAATATTCTTCCGTCTGCTCATTCATTCCTCCCCCACAGCTCATTTGATAGCTTCGGTGTTTTATGATAAAGGTAAAACGGTTGGCAGTCATTCATTCACCTGTTGCTGATGCCAATTATATGAAGTGATCAAAAGGTTGAAGGTCATAAAAGTTAACGATAATGATTCTTTTTTTCTTTTTTTTTTCTGCCATAATCGTAAGATTGTCAATTGTTACTATCATCATTAAAATGTCACCTGTTGTTATCATCCATCTTTCTTACCATTTTCATCAATTTTTACCATATTTTGTTTCAGAATTTTCTTTTTTTTGCTAAAATCTCTTGCAATAATTTGAAAGCTTTGGTTGTCTCTCGAAAATACTGTAGAAAAACTCAATTTTTAAATTTAATTAAAATTTGATTTAACGATCACAATTCTTGAGTTTGAATATTTTGTACTTCCCTTCAAAGCAAACAAAGTTTTTTTATTATTTGGAAATTCATGTTTTGAAAAGAAATCACAAATTGAGATCTTTGAAACACAGATGAAACGTTATAGTGCTGTTTCATATTGCTTGAAAGTTTAGAGAAAATAAAATGTTTAATGTTATCTTAAGAATAAATAATTTAAATTGAAATCATACGGACTAAGAATCTGAACAACTTGACATGATAGAAGGTACTGTCAGTTAATCAGTAAATTATCAACATATCAAAATCAGTGGAATAAATCACTGAAAGATGTACGAATGGGCAAAAGTTTATAATTATATTAAGAAATGCTCATCTTTAGAAGTCTAAATACAACGATATAATATGATTTTATCTATTTTATACCAAATATTCCGCTTTTTTTCCAGGCCATACTTTTTTTTAAAGTTTTGGGACGGATATTTCATCTTTGTTGTTGCCACTGCAATAAGCAAAAAAAAAACTAACTCCAATTTATCATCACAAAATTGCAACATTTGACATTAATTTATCAAATTTATGATTTGGAACTGTAAAACAAAAGCATCAGAAGGAGATTTCCAAGAAGGATTCGCAAAAGATTCTAAAATTCATTAACTGCAAAAGTTTTTTCATAAAATTAATCTTTATGGATCAATCAGAAAGCACTGCTTAATTGTAGGAAGTTTGAAAAAAAAAAAGTAATTAATTAATGAAAAATTTGTATTCATGTTGTTTATTTTCATTTCAGAAATTTTCATCACTTTTGTTTTTGCGAATTCTACAATTCAAAGCAATAATTTACATAAGTTTCCTCAATTAATCATCCATTTATATGAAGAAAATTTTTAATTAAGAAAATTTGTTTTTTAAAAATTAGGAAATAATGAGAAGATAAATTTTTTTTTTGTTTTCTTTTTAATAACAAGATGGACTTTTTACAGATGTTAGCAATGGCTATATGAGTGAAGGTGGAATCACAGTTTATGCTCGTAAAATGCAAGCACGTTTCAAAGAAGGTCTTGAAGCTGTGCGTGATTCGATGCGACATCGTAATCATGATTTTAATGACAGGTTTTGTTAAATTTTTGATAAAATTTTCAATTTAAATTTATTACTTTTCTTCTTTCAGCTCTAAAATCAGGAAATGTTTAACTCTTTTTCAAGTTTGCTTCTTTTGCTTTTCAAGTTCATTTAGAAATTGACAAAATATTTGATGCTTTTCTTTCAAACTTTCTTTTTTCTTCCCTAAGTAACACGTTTCATAATGTCTAAATGTGTTTTTTCCAATTTAATTATAAATGAAATGAAACAAAGAACTCTTGATCCAATCAATTCGCGACTTTTCTTATTAATTTCGGATATTCTTCAAATATTCTGGTGCTTTACCATTGTCTGTTCATTTAATTCAAATCGTAACATTTCAATTTCAACAAATTAAGAAATTAATCATAATATGAAGCACAAAAAAGGAATGAATTATTTGACTTCTTAACTTACATTTATTTTTGTGATAATTGAATTCGAAATATGAGTATAGTCATTTTTCATTCAGTTGTTAAACAAACGCAGAGCTTAATTTATTGGTATGGAAATTATTTTTAAGAAGCGAATAAATTTACACTTTTTAGAAATTTGGAGATTTCTTTCAATTTTTTTTAGGATTAATTTTTTGGACTTTTCAAACTTATTATTTTGTGAAAGTGGTGGGTTTACTTTCGTTTCCTTTTTGCGATTCTATTTTGTTCAATTAAATTCATAGAAAAAAAAAGCCAAACAAACTTTTGTTCTTTTCTACGTAATATACTGAAAAGTGAATTTATTTCCTTCTCGAAACTTCTACATCAATAATTGAAGGTAAATGATAATTGCAGGCTTAAGTTAACGCTACCATTTCATACCTGTTCTTTACTTCTTTTAATTTACCTTTCTCGTCGATTTTGTGAACTGTTACTTCAATCAATGAAACGGTAATTCCACTTATTTATTTATAGTTTTAACATGATTTGAAATCAAATTTTTAGAAAAATTCCTATTAATTATTGGTATTGAAATGATTTATTTTTTTGCCATTAAATATTTTCATATGTACGGGAAAAAATATTTTGATAAAGTCTGTCTGGATTAAGTTTTATTTAATACTGTCACAATATAGTAGTGCTTCAGGTCAAAATATAAGAGAATGTTGGAATTTGCATTAATTTATTGATAAACTAATCAGAGTAGAAAAACATTGATTATTTCAGTTGATTACTTCAAGTCCTTCCATTATTAATTGTCCAAAGAAATGAAAATCACTTATTTAATGAAATAAATGGCATGAATTTCTAATCGAAAATTTATTTTGTTTTGATCGAGCCATATATATTCGCCCATCAAATGTCAAACTTAATTTGGCTAATTTTGATTGGTCCCGTTAGAAATTTTCTACTAATTAGCTCACACAAAGGCAGACACATAAATATATGCATAAACATGCTCACTGACCTCTTCATTTTAACTTTCATTTTATCTTTCCATTTTTATTCTTGTTGTTTATCACGGATAATACTTTCATATCGGTGATAAAATGATAATTGAAAAGTCTTTCATGATAAGTTATAAGTTTCATTCAGTATCACAATGTAAATGATTGGAAGCAAAAGTTTAGAATAACATATTCAATTCTTAACTTTTTTGTCAATGAACAATTTCGAGTTGATTAATTAATTAAACCGATAGACTCAAATTTATCAATTCCTACTTCTTTATTGCAATTTCTTTCTTTTTTTTTCTTTTTTTAAAGTAATTCTTTGTTCATTCTCGCTAATGTTTTCCGAAATGCGATGACAAATAAACAGAAATCGAAATGTTTTTGCTATTTTGGATTTCTTTTTTTATATTATTTGAATTTCGTCCTCTTTTTTCTTTTTTTTGTATGTAAAGAAGTGAAGATAATTTGAAAGCTATTCTTAGAAATATTGTCGAATTTTAGGGAAGAAATTCCGGTTTCCATCGAAAAAATTTAAATTCATTCATTATTTGAAATGATTTAAGCAGTTGCTTCAAGAAATCAAATTTAAATGTTTTTTTCTCTTACAGGAGTGTTTTCTTGTTGGCATACATCATATTCCTAATACATCATCTCCTCCCTTCGTCCTTCTTTTTTTTCTTTAATTAGTGGTGTAATTTTCGAAATTTTCCTTGTTAAAATGCTATTAGGACTGATAGATGATTGAAAAATGCACACAGTGTTTAATTATTTATGAATTAGCTATATTTATTCATCTAAATAAATGCTTCAAATCCTATTAATTAACTTATTTTAATCATTCCATTACTTACAGTGTGTTCGTATCATTTATCTGTTTATCTAACAATGTAATTCCTGAACTTTCTGGCATTCGATTGGATCATAGCATTGTCCAACTTATCAACATTATCAATCTTATCATAGTGAATATATGAAATCCTGGTAGAATTTTTATTCACATATTTGTTTATCAAACTAATGTCGAATAACTAATCACATAAAAGTTATTTGGTTAAGCGATGTTTTTTAGTTGTAAAAATATCGGAAAGCGTGGTGAAAAAAAAAAAAAAAAAAAAAAAAAAAAAATTCACTAATTCTTCACCGTATTCATTATTCCCTGTCATTCAATTAGTTATATTTTTAATGTCAGATTTATCATTTCGGAGAGTGTTTGACTTACTATTTCATATTATTTCATTTATTAATTGCTACTCATTTAATCATTATTTCTCATATTTTTCTATGCTGTTAAATTTTTTATTCGAACTTATCATTTATATCATTTTATTTATTGCCTTTTTTATTTTATATTTTAGCATAGTTTAAAAATTGATCTTAAAAACAAAATTGTCTATCATTCTGGTAAAGTTGTTGGATAATTTTAATTGTTGGAAATTTGTTTTTTTTTTTTTAGTAAATAAATGTAAATGAGAGAATTGTTTTAATGAATGCAAAATAGGTCTATGAATCGAACAGCTGTCTTATGCTAAAGTAGTAGTAGTAGTGTTGGTTAGTTAGTTAGACTAATCTTCTTGAATATAATTGCTTTTAAGAATGTAACGGGTATATAACATGCACCTAAGTTAAATAGTGTCCAGAATTTTGACCAAAATCAAACCACAGGCTTACTATTATTATCTTTGATGACTGATTATTGAATTTTATACTATGATTCATGCCTTATGGTTATCCTTAATCAGCCATCAAAAGAACCTGATTGTTGGCTATTTTTAATGAAATAGGAGTAGTGGCCAGTAGGCCTTGGTCATTAGCTAGTTATCGGCCAATGGTGTTAGCGTTGACCAATAATAATTTGATAACCTTGTCGTTTTTTTTTTTTTTT